>RMBW01000148.1:0-25497 GCA_004009845.1 Davidsoniella eucalypti | reverse complement strand
AATAGTGGCTTCGCTTGGTGGAGATGAGGAGCCTCCGAGAACGAAGTGGGATTAGAGAAGGAAGGTGATGGCTAGGTGCTTTTCTTCTTTGGCGGACGACGTGTCACACTGGAGCAGTTGGTAGAGGGGGCCTGGTTGATGATTGCGGCAGATCAGGCACATTAATGGAATATGGGTATTTGGAACCTCCGAACGAGGTGGTTGGTTAAAACACCTGAGGTGCGATGAGAAATCTTGTCTCCGAGATAGGCTCTGCAGATGGCATAGGAATAGACCCAGCACCTTGGGCCAGTAGAAAGAAGCCACGGAGGCTGCAATAGCTTCTTGAGCCTGTCTTTCATGCTCTTGAGCATGAGCCTTGCCATGGCCTTATCAAAGGTGAGGGCGTCACCTAATGCCAGAAGCGACTCATCGCTGACCTCGAAATAAAGCCTTGTCCGAGTAATCGTATGACACGACTGGAACGTCCATAAGACTATTCGTTTTGTTGAGCCTCAGCACTGTTTTTGAGTTTCTGAGATAGTGTGTGAGTGCTGGTGAGTTCGGTAGTGGATGCAATTGGTGTACTTGATCCCTCCTTCTGAGTAGAGTCCTGAGTAATACTGGTACTGATTCAGCATCTAGATATAGTTGCATACTTGAATCAATAACAGCTCATCTCGAAAGTGATATGATGATATATGTCATAGTATTATATGATTATTTAGTGATGACATCTAACAACAATAACATCGTCTGTCTTAATCAGATCCCATGTCATACAATAAGGGACAAATCTAGGAAAGAGAGAAAAATACAAAAAAAAAGAATTGTGTCAGAAATTTGACAGGCAGCATGAAGAACAAGTTCACAGCCTCCTCATTTGGTTATCGATAACTTATGTATATACCAACCTTTTCTGAGACTGCCGGAAGGGAGATGTAAGTAATGATCCAACTTCATCCGCAATAAGAAGAACAAACAAGCAAGGAGGCAGAAAATATACGATGACCATGATGGGGCTAAAAGGCCTAGACTTTTCCAAAGGAAACCACTGTTCTCGGTCCTCAGTGCTATACGGGCCAGATAGGATGATTGGTGAACTCTGTAACTGACAATGGATCAAGATAATAGAACAGCAAAAAACTGTCAAATTCCTGATTGTGAGTCTCGTTCAGGTAAGATCTGAGTAGCAACTCGGGAAATCATCCTTTAAAAGGAAGCATAGTAACACTAAACCAAGCCCCCCTTCTTGTTCATATCTAATATTACCATATAAAGACAAGCACATAGTAGAACTCAGTCAAGCAGAAGATGACTCGCCAACTGGAAAATGGCTGGTCTACTCCAAGATCTGTCGATAGCGCATATGAAGATTATTTTTTGGATGAGTAGAGCCCGGCCATAGTGCCATAGTACCAAAAACAGCAGAAGATTGTCTCTAGTATTCCCTGAGGTTCTTCTCCCCGGCAATATCAACGCAGGGGCGGACAGCACAGCACAGAAGAAAGAAAGGACACAGAGAACAAGGTTTGTGGTTACCTTGAGGCATCTGCATGAGACTTCAGGCTTTCCTTACCCTCTGTTTTGATAACTTTATCAGGCTAGCATTGTGCTATTTTAGCATTACAGGAGGTTGAATTCCGGCGCCTTATTTTTTTTTTTCAATAACGGTCTAGACTTTGTTTTGAGCAGGGAAAGAAAGCTTGAATAACATCGTGATTCTTCTCTGTTCTCTTCTATACTAGCTCCTTGTTCCTCTCATCACGTGTCTATCATGTCGGAGGCTTTCCAAACCCGATTTACAATGTCAACAGAGAGTAAAGCCGATGATATTATACCAATGCAAACTATAGTAATACGGAAAGCTCATTCTCGAATAAGTCCAAGTAAAGAAAACATGGAAGAGGTGATCTTCAGCTGTGCCGTAGAGGACGGAAACAAACAAAAATCGTTTAAAAAGGGGGGTTTTAAGTATGATTATTCATTGATTTTCCACGGATTTGTTACCGCCCTCTTGTGTACGAGAATGAGAAGCCCTCCTGGGTTTGTTTTTTGCTTGTTAAAATCATGCTATTTTCTGCCTTTCTTTGTCATGATTTGACACATGAAAAGTAACAGAAGGACACATGAAAAATGGAAGAATAAAAAATCGAGCTTAAAAAGAGACAACAAAACAAAACAAGATTCTGCATGCGAGTTTGACTTTGATTTATTTAGACTCCTGCTTTCTGCATATTGCCCGGGGAATATGCAGAATGTACTTGTAGATAAATAAAAGTAAATAAATACTTGTTGGTCGGTATCTTTTCTTCTAGACTGGCCAGTCCAAGCTATCGTCTTGTAAAGCAACTAACTAACTTTGTTGCTTATGGTAGTGACCACACTGTTCTAAGAGTGTTCACAATACAAGGAGGGAATAGCATATAACAAGCAAATGTTCTGTATCTCAACACCTTCAGCATTAGTTCAGGGCTGTGTATCTTAGGATACCAAGGTGCTACATAGCTCGAGTTTCCACCTTAATAAAAATGAATTAATAAAATAACCAACTTTGTTTGCTTCATTTTGGCTTTCAAGCTTACTATTAGCAAGCTACTGTAAGTTATTTAAACTAGGCCTTGTCTAAGTATTGCTTGCTACTGGATTATCACATAGAATATACGTATAGTTACAACACAGCCTCCTCCACACATTTGCTTTGATCTCCTTTCGAACTGTTGCGAGGACTTGGAGCGGTGCTATTACTTGTTATGTATCTTCTATCACGGTTGCAACCTCCTGACTGTTGCCGAGATTTGGGCTTTCTTGGCCTCTTGCTTTGATATAGTTATATTTCAGAAGGGTTGTTTAGGGTTTGATACGTCCAGACTAAAAGCGAGCGTGAGTTTGATTAGACGTTGTGTTGCTGTTTCTGGCTACCACCTAAAGCGGCTTAGCTTTCTTAGTGTAGGAGCTTGGCTGCAGGAACGAACATTTAGCAGGAATCAAGAGACATTTAAGAGGAAGGTAAAGGAGGAGGCGTGGCTATAATAAGCTAGCTAGAAGGCCCCGTAAGAAAGGAAGCCTCCGTCTATTGAGAAATGGAAGAGGGGGATTTACAATCATGGATTAATTAGATTCTTATTACCTGTGTAATGAAATAAGAGTCTGTGAGATAGACTTTTCTTATCTAAAGAGTAAGAGAGAAGATACAGCAGGACAAGACGAGCCACTGACATCACAGGGAACAATGAACGATTCTGGACAATGTTGTATTGTGAAGCCCCCCCAAAAATGGCACATAGAATTATACAATCTTTGACTTGAGCAAGAAAAGAAAACAAGGTGAAGTAGAAGAGGTCAAAGCTTTACGGAACCAAAGGCAAAGCAGAAAAAAAAACAATAAAATCTAAACGGCCTGAAGATCGAGCTCAGCCAGCCAACCATGTTTAAACTAGTAACAGTCTTTTTGTTGTACATATCATGTCAAATCTCTCTGAGTGGTTTGCTGATCTTATTTTGGTCATGGAAAATACATTGTTCTTGAAAGTTCTAGACAAAGAATAGACAAATCAGTTATTTCAAGTCAAGGCCCTTTTTAAAAAAAAAAAAATTAATATTGTTTTATTATTCTCTTCCGCTATTCCTTTATCATCTTGGTGCAACTCTGTAAAAGAGGGATCGACAAGAAAAAAAACCAATAGCAAGTGCCTGCGGTCAAGGATTATTTAGGCTTCTCCATGGAAGGGTTTTGTTTTATTTTATACCCGAAAAAAAAGAAAGAAAAGAGGAAAATGGTATTTGCTCTGTTGACTTAATATGCGGTACTTTTGAGATTCTTTTGTTTATCATTGTTGCCATTGTTTACATAACTATCATCTTTGTTTTATTTTTCTTACGACGCCTCGTATAATAGAAGCTGAAAGTCAGACCGACTAATACAAGCATATTGTTTTGTATCTATCACCTTGCTGATAGCTTTATTCATAATATCGGGTCTTGGCTTGGCTTTGCTTTCCCTTAGTCTCGTGACTCCTACACGTACAGCTGCTTTTATTTGCATGGACACCAAATATACACTGGTATCCTCGTATTCTCTCCCCGGGTAGATAGGCTGTACGGCAAGATACTACGCGGGTTTATTGTCCTGCTTGTTATGGTCATACATGATGCCACTGCTGCTAGTACTTCACTTGGCTTTTCAACGTAACATGTAAATCTTATCGTATGTCCCCTTCCTTGTTGACTTGCTCCCTAGTTTATAAACAAGGCTCTGTCTGTTGGACAGGGTGATCATGAACAGGTCTGGCTCCCCTTAAGCTCGCAGAGTTGGCGAGAACATAGTATGAAAAATATACAAAAGAGAAATGGCTTGGGTTAGGCTTAGTTCCTTGTTCCTCCCCCCCGTTAATTGTGCGTTCTTTCTTTAATGCGGAGAGTATTAGATTTCGCCTGGGTTGGCTAGATCAGGAGATTACGGCTATGGGTCAGCCGGCCGGTCGTCTTTTTGGTAGTATGAGATGAACCCAAGTTCGATTTCTACAGGAGAGCAGGATAAGGAACTACATGTATACAAAGCATCGAGTTATTGGCCTTAACTTTCGTTATAAACGTTCCTGATTCGTGTGCTAGGGCTTCTTGGTAGCAATAGCTAAGGGAAACCAAGACTAGGAGTTGAGTCGAGAGCAGTCGATAAGACTTGGCAGCAAACGAGTCGGCGGCAACAGCCCCTTGTAGATGCTGTATATGTAGCTTTCAAATCTAGACCAGATCTGCCTGCTGAATATCGGTTGATCAACACAGAAGATGTCAGAGCCAGAAGCCTAGTCTTGATAGAGAAAGAAGTTGGCTTGGTGGTAGTTGGCAGGTTCTGGGCTTTACGAACTGGTGGCTCTAGCTAGAAATAGGTTGTATGCTCTCAATTTGAAAATAGTGGTTTATAACTTGGATAAACAATTTAAGCATGAGTAAGAACGAAAAGTAGAAACAATTGACATGAAAAGGCAAGATGGGATTATGATGCTAAATTCATGCAAGAACGTAGGGTTAAGTATACAGTAGGGTTACGCACGAGATGGCAGGCAAGACAAGAGAGGAGGAAAATCCCGAGTAAAAGTAAAATAAAAGCTCGGATGTAGTTTCACACCGACTTTCACACAGCTGTGAGGACTTGAAGTAGTGCATCGCTTAGACTAGGCTAGGCTATTGGAATACGATCGAATAGGGGGGGAGAGGGTCAGTTGATAGAAGCCAGAAGAGTAAATTTTGTAGCATTACACAGGTTTAGTATGGCTCAATTTCGTTGATGTTGTAATATACGACACCGATAAGCAAGAGAAATACCAAGGCCTTTTTCCCACCAAAAAAAGTAGATTACATGCAACCCGAGAGGGCTTAAAGTAAAAGTGAAATTGATCAGAGAGAAGGCGAGAAATTGGATTGGGTCTTTTTCGAGGAGGGCGATATGAGACTAAGGGAGAGAAGAGACAAGAACAAGATTGAATCAAAAGAAAAGACATGAAGGGATAATAGAGTTGTGAGTGGCTACTGACTGACCCGGGCCAAGGTTGACAATGTGACATCACAGATGGAGACAAGTTGACCAAGTACATGAGTACACTAATAAAATGGAACGCAAAAAGGGATCAGAAGGCTTAGTTAGCTCCAGGACCCTTCATGATTTTAGGCACTCGCGTCTAGAGGAAGAGCAGATATGTAATATAGAAAAAAAAAACAAACACGCAGACTCATATGAAGAAGAAGCAAGTCAAAGATCACGAGAAGCTCGAGACTGTGAGAGAACACCTCGGAATTGCTGTATCTTAGCACTACTAAATATGGCAGGATAGATGGTGGTAAAAGCTTCCACGAGGAGCCCTTTGTTTTTCCATTGTTCTATCTTTTTTTATTTTTATTTTTATTTTTATTTTATTTTTCTATCTTTTCCTTCTTTCTTTTCTTTCTGCCTTTGTTCAAGGCTAATCGACTTCAGTGTAATGTATCCAGCAAGTCAATCACAGGCCGTTGTGGTGCTGAAAAGAAAGGACTTGGTCTGCTATGATATCAAGTCAGGGGATGGCATGAACTATCCATGTATCTTATTTTATTCTTTATTTTCTGGAGGGCGTGTAAGCATTGGCCAAGTTGATAGCCTACTCTAGTATGTCTAGACGCTTCTTTTGCAGTATTAGTCTGCTATTCTTTGCAGAGTATACCCTGCTAGATTGTCTAGTTCCACACCCCAGACAATATGAGGAATATTCAGCATATCCTTTTCTAGTTGGCCACCCCCCCCCCAATTCATGCTCTTGGGGTCTTTGATATCGCTCTTGTTTTATTTTGTAGGTTTTGGACTCTCGGGCTTCTTTTCTTATAAGTCTCATCTGTCGTTCTTTTTTTCTGGTCCCTTTTATTTCTCTCTTTTCTTCTTGCTCGTCTATAGCACGCAAAAAGGAAATCTTCTTTGCTTCTGCTTCACCACCGCTTCCACTCTTTCAGCGGGCATTCTTTATCGTCAACGTCTGATTTTGTTGCTGTTACTTTGCCGTTTTCCCTACATCCTCCATCTGCATATTAACGACTTCTTTTTACCCTTATATAATATAATCAACAGACAATCCAACCACCATGAAGGCTGCTTTCGTCGCCACTGCCGCCCTGGCCGGCCTCGCCAATGCCAGCAACGCCCACCGCCGCGCCCACGAGCAGGCCAAAGCCGCCGCTCCCGCCTCTGCCTCGGCCTACGAGGAGGAGTGCGAGTGCTCGACGGTCTACAGCACCTGGTACGGCGAGCCTACCCGTAAGTGAAGCCGGCAACCTCAGACCGTCATGATGACACGAGAAGCTAACAATAGCACCTAGTTTACTTCCCTCCCCCCTTTGCTTACACAAACACCTCCGCGCCGGTTGTCTCGGCCACTCCGGCTCCCTCGGCCAACTCGACGACCGTCGGCATCTACAACGTGCCTACCACCACCGCGCCTGCCGCGACCACCACCGTTGTTCCCGTTGTTCCCATCGTGCCCACCCCGGCCGTTGAGGTCTGCCCTACTCCCGGTGTCTACGTCTTCCCGGCTGTCACCATCGTCGTCACCGAAGCCGTCACCGTTTGCGGTGCCACTACTGCCGTCCTGACTCCCGGTACCAACACCTACGGTGGTGTGACCACTGTGGTGCCCACTCCTTGCACTGTTACCGTCGATGTGCCCGCCGGTGCGCCCGTCACCTCCAGCGCCACCGCCACCTCCACCGGAATAGCCACCCCCACCGGAACCGGCACCGGCACTGGCGCTGTCGTGACCAACGTCGTCTCCAAGATCGTCTACGTCTGCCCCACTCCTGGTACATACGTCATCGGTGCTTCCACCACCACCGTCGCCAACGAGACCACTATTGTCTACCCTGCCGTGACCACCTTCCTGCCCGGCGTCTACTCCAAGGAAGCCGTCGTTGTCACTGCCGTCGTTGAGGAGTACGTGACCGTCTGCCCCTACGTCGGTGGTCCCATCACTACCTCTACCACCACTCTGGCCCCCGCTACTTCGACTGCCGCTCCCGTCACCTCGACCACCGCTCCCGTCACCTCGACCGCCATTGCCATTCCCGCCACCTCCACGACTGCTGTTGCCATTCCCGTCATCTCTGCTATTTCCTCTGCTGTTTCCTCTATCGTGTCTGTCGTGTCTTCCGTCGTCGAGTCCAAGACTTCTTCGTCTACCTCGCCTGCCTCGACTGGCACCATCTTCAAGGGCCAGCAGGCCGATCACTGGGCCATCACCTACACTCCTTACACTGAGGACTCTGGTGTGTGCAAGTCCAAGGATGCTGTCTACACCGATATCTCCAACATCAAGAACATGGGCTTCACTACTGTCCGCCTGTACTCTACTGACTGCGACACTCTCGTCAACGTTGGTGGTGCTTGCAAGGAGTACGGTATTCGCATGATCATCGGTGTCTACGTCAAGGAGGCTGGCTGCGGCTATTCCGGTGACGTCAAGGAGCAGGTTGAGGGTATCATCTCGTGGGGCAACTTCGACCTGGTCGACATGCTGGTTGTCGGTAACGAGGCTGTCTTCTCTGGCCTGTGCACTGCTTCCCAGCTGTCCACTCTGATCACCACCGTCAAGTCTTCTTGCGGTGCTGCTGGTTACACCGGTCCCTACTCCACCGCCGAGACCGTTGATATCTGGCAGGCTAACTCTGCTGTTCTGTGCGACGTCATCGATGTTGCCGGTGCCCAGACTCACCCTTACTTCAACGCCGAGACTACCCCCTCTACCTCCGGCACCTTCGTCAAGGGCCAGATCGACATCGTCAAGGCCCTTTGCAACAAGCCTACCATCTCGCTGGAGTGCGGCTGGCCTACTGAGGGCTCGTGCAACGGCGCCGCCTGCCCTGGTGTCTCGGAGCAGAAGGAGGCTATGGCCTCGGTCCGTGAGGTCTGCGGTGACGAGGTTGTCTTCTTCACCTACGGCGAGGCCATGTGGAAGAGCCCCGGCTCTTGCGGCTGCGAGCCTTACTTCGACGTGAAGAGCGTGTTCGGTTCGTCTTAGACAACTGGACTATGCGTCCTTTTCTTTTTCTCTTCTCTTCTATAAACCCTTTTTATTATTCTTTCTTTTCTCTTAATCGTTACGATCTGGTGTGTTTTTATTTTCCCTAGTTTCTCCTTGCTTAACGTTTTCTGTGAACATAAAAAACGTAAATCTGCATTTGTGAAAAGACAAAATCCGAGACGTTCATATGAATATATCATCGTCAAGGACTGAAAGAATCATCCGAAGAATTGCCAGAAAAAAGAAACTGCGACTCAAGTCCAGCTTCCCTCCAAGTCGAGTCCACACAAGCCCGGGAAAGAGGTCCGGAAGAGGAAGAGGACACCCTATTGGAATGATTATGGTTCTAATTATATGATCGTTGCTCTGGTGAGGCGTGATGCTTCAGTGCGATCGCCACTAAGGAGCTTCGTCTGTATATTCAAGGTCTTACCTTCTGTTCTTCACTCTCTACCCCCTATACATACCCATTTTCTGCCATTTTGTAGGCCGGCTCTCTGGTGAGATGAACCGGCTTGGGAGTCTTTGTTCATAGTGTCCAGCTCGTGCTCCAATCGAACCAGTGATGCCTGTTCTTTGTTGGTAGAACAAAGAATCCGAATGCTATATATATATATATATATCCTGTCTATGTGATATACTGTCAGTATTTGTGTCCGAAGTTGTGTCTTTTGTTTGCGTTTCTCTCTTTTGTCTTGTCGTCTTTGATACTGGTTTTTCTATGCTTCGGCGTTTCTTGTAAACAGCATTTTCTTTTGTTTCAATACATTTTCCTGCTTTATTGTTCTCTAAACTTTGAATGCTTTTGCTGTCATGTGATAATGCCATTTGGAAAAGGAAAACAAGACACGATCTGTAATCGTGTTGGTTTCTAGAATTTATATAACTTGAATGCTTTAACGATAATTGAATATCACTATTCATAAGACATATATATAACCCGCTTATTTGAACTCCGAAAAAAAACAATGCAAAACGCCCTCCATATCCTTTTAAAAAAAACCTCCAAAAACACATAGGTATAATAATATAGGCCGCTAGATGCTTTTATGTCCACCCTGCCATGTTACTTAGAAAGCTTCCCAATCAAACTCCATGTCTATGGCCCGTAGCGCCTTTTGTGATTTGTGTGCTCGTCCCCGGGCCCGGAGTTGCTGTCTCTCTTCTGTCTCGTCTAGCGTCAAGTCTCCCCAATCAGATCCCGGACACGGCTTCATGGCCTTGACACGATTGCTGCGCCATTTCTCCGTGGATCGCATAACCTCGCCGCTGAATAATTCTGTGATAGGCTTCTCTGGCTCCCATCGAGCCAGAGATGTACCGTACACACACCGGTCAAACTGTAAGATTCCACCTATGTATGGATCGCTGCAGAGTACGCTTAGTTCACTTGCTTCGTCAGCAAAGCTGATGCCACCAATCTCACCAAACACATCGAATGTTTGCTTGCTTTTGAATAATCGGCCCTCGATGATGTTGATGAAGTCTGCCTCTTCAGCTGCTACTAATGCCCGCAACCCACAGCCTAGTGGTGTGAACTGTAGACTGCGAGCACCTGCGAGCTCCGTACGAATGGTAGTGACCGGCGTCGCCACCCCGTTGATGTCTTTCCATCTTCGTGCATCCCAGATCTTGATGCCCATGTCTTGAAAGCCGGTGGCTACTGTCCACCCGTCGCCGGCCCAATCGCAAGAGAAACCAAAGTCACGGTGACCCTCGAGTTGTTGAAGCACTTCACCCGTCTCGGCATTGGTAATGAAGACTGATTTGCTATCACCAACCATAACGCGGAGCCTGCCGTCTGGCGATACGGCCGAGCAATTCATTGCGCTAGGATACGGCGTGGTCAGAGTGAACGTTCTAGTCTCAAGATCCATAACACGGAAGCTATTGTCGTTTGAACAGAACGCTGCAACTGGGCGGTTATTGGTGCGCGATAGGTATACCTGAATATGGTTGGTGATTCCACTAGCATCGTTGGTAATGTTGCCATGGGAAAAACTTCCACTTTCAGACTCAACCCTACGGAGATGGTATTCGCCACTGAAAGTACCGGCAATGATAACGCCATGTCTTGATGCTATGGCTGAAAGAGCAGCTTCGGTGAGTGGTCCGGTGTCTAGGACAAGTTTGTCTGCAAGATCAAATGGAGATATTTCGCGCAGACCGCGCTTGTCTGGGTAGAAGATTCGCCCTCGAGAGGGTGTTGCTAGCATATTGCGCAGCTGGAAATGTGACAGGTGCGTGTCGTTGCGCCGGTGGTTGCACCGAAACTGATAGAAGTGTTCCATGCGGTGGATTCCTCGGTCCTCATATTCCGTCTATGACAACATGGCTGAGTGTTAGTTAGCTTTTCACAAGACATATACAAGGGGATTGGAGTAAGAGGTAGACTAACTTTGAGCTCTGATGTCCGGCCACAGTTGGTATAGTTGTTGTAAAGAAGTGCGCGTGCCTTCCGGGCATCTTTACGGCGCACTCCGAGTTGTTCCCAGTTGATGCCCTGGATATCGCTAGCTGCGCCATCAAGCATACTTAATGTGATGGAGGAAGTAGTGGCCATAGCTGAAATCATGTTCATGATGTCTCGTTCTGCCGGCTTACGGTTGTGGTTCTGCTGGCTCCAGATGCGCATAAAGGTGGAGAAGTCTGGGTTGTCAGGACCTAGGAGAGACTGACTCGACATAACAAGCCCATTGGCGGGGTTGGGTTCAGACATGGCCACGCTGGGAATGCCCTCGGTGTCATTAGAAACGTCCATTAGGTCATCGGCGTTGCTGCCGTCCCACAATGAGCCATCGCCTATATTCGATAGCCAGGCGGTATCTGGCGCCACGCTAGGGTCAGAAAGGTCCTGGTTCAAGCTTGCGCTGTTAAACGATGACGATATGTTTGAGCTATACTGTGCATTAGGCGTGAGATAGGGCGGGTGTGCCTCATGAAACTGTATGGGTTGGCCGAAGTATTGGGGTGGCGGAAGAAACGCAAGACTACCGGTGCTGAGGTGTTCAGCAGCTAGAACAGTGCCATTGTAGTAGCTGGGGATAGGTAACATATAGGAACTTAGCTCCACGGACGGCGGTTGCCCTGTTACTTCTCCATTGTCTTCGTTTTCTTCTACTTCCACTATTTGCTCCGGCTGTTGCTCGGAAATCAGTTGTTCATCTACGTCGTCAGGCAATATTGGGTCTTCCAGCGGCCAGGTGGCACCTTGGGAATTTGACATGGCCGTCGTTGTTGTAGGGGGCATAGTGAGGTGTGGTAAATGTTGTTGTTGTTGCAGATGGTGACCTTATCTAGTTGTTTATACTCTGTGCTAAGTTAGAGGCGGTTATGCAGGAAACGCTGTCGTTGTTATTGGTGGAGGTGGTGTGACTCGGAGATTAGCAAGGGCAGTCTTCGAAGCTATTGTGGATGGTAGGGTGTCAAAGGCGTCTTCTTCGGGAGACTTGCACCGATCACGTGAAGAGAGATACCAGCGTTAGAATATGCGGCTATATATGTTTTTGTTGTTGCTGTAGCTGGTTGGCCTGAGTCTCAGAAGAAGCTGGGACACTATAACGAAGTGGATTCATAGTCGTTCAGTTTTAGTTCCGGCGTCTGGGGTGGAAGCGTACTGGGATATGCCTCTTCTGCCCGTATACTACTATGTATTGTATATATACTGATGAATCGAAGTCTGGTCGATTTCGGTCGGATGAGCCTTTAAGGACACGGTGAAGCACTCAAGCCGTCATAGCCACACTGACAGTGGTCTTGTTGATGCCTCCGCTTCTCCTCCTAGGACTACGAAGCCCGGTGCAAGGATCGGACCAACAGGGCTGGGTGACGAGCGACAAGCCGGCGCTTGAAATTGGGAGAAAAAAGCGATAGGAAGAGGGAAAAGTATGAGGAGACGGCTAATATTTAGA
The DNA here is from genome assembly GCA_004009845.1 of Davidsoniella eucalypti. Classification (NCBI taxonomy): domain Eukaryota; kingdom Fungi; phylum Ascomycota; class Sordariomycetes; order Microascales; family Ceratocystidaceae; genus Davidsoniella; species Davidsoniella eucalypti. The sequence continues at coordinate 13,067 of RMBW01000148.1, read as the reverse complement.
AGGTTTTGAGGTGACTTTGTTGCACAAGCAGAGCCTGAAAAAGAACAACAACAAGAAGAATGAAAACAAAGAATAATGAGCAGGTCTTGCACTACGCAAGGAAAGAAGTCCCAAGTTGGTTATATACTTTTTGAACAATTGCTCTGGGCAGTTGCTTGTTTGTCTAAGACTTAAAGCAAGGCCGGCGTTGGATCAGACAAACAGGAGACGGAGTCAATAGAGACCGGATATTTAAGCAACAAAAGTTAGCAACAAAAAAAGTCATTAGGGAAAAGATTTAACACTATTGGGTTTGCTGCACAGGGCAAAAAAGTATGGATTTAATTTGCAGATGTCGAAAAAGAGGTTGTCGAAGGGAGAAAAAAAAAGGGAATGCAGCAATAAACAAAGCAACAGAAAACGATAAGAGCGCTTGCTAGAAATGGTAAGAAGGCGACAAGCTTATCGGGATGTGATAAACACTAATAACAGTATGTACCAAGTATCTGGTAATTACCTGTTCCAGTTCCTAACTAAGCCGACTGAGCCAACTGAAGCTACATATACGAATATATTGTATGTATGTAGCCTTTAAAGTGTGAGATTATGAGAAGGAAACAAACAGGCTTGGAGTAATCAATCGCTTTGTTTAAGTCTAGAATACTCGAATAATAGAAAAAGACAGAGAAGGGCGCTAGTAGAGAGACAAAAAGAACAGACCATGGAAAAGTTGGGGGAAAGCGATGGAATAATTCAAGGCAAAAAAGACCGCAAAAAGTCTAGAATAGGCAGCTCGTAGAGAGATAAATTGATTATTATGCCTTTAACCTTCACAGGTAAATTTGAGCTTTATTACAGTGAGTTCTTGAGCAGGCTATAACTAATCATAGTTGGCTAAGTGGAAGAGATGCCATATAAATTAAAAATAGGTAACTAACTACATGACTATCCTTTTGTTGCTTTTCTGTTCTGTTTGGAGACTCGATGAAGATAATGCAATGAATGATAGAAGAATAAAAACAGGGCTAAAAGTACGCCGCGGGATCGTCATGATTGGGATCATCACATGGCGGCTTTTGTTTAAGATACTGATATTTCTCTTCCTATAGCATAAGAGGCGAAAATTTTAGTTAAATAACTGAAAAGACTAAAAAGTACACTAGTCCTCATCTTTGATATGATTGCTTTGTTCAGAATTCAAAATCCGCCTTTACTCCCCCTTAGACTTCATCCGAGTCAACGACCTCACAATTAGCTTTGCTATATGGGGGGTTTCCTTATTCATCCCCCCCTTGATATAATTCATATTACAGTTTTCGTACGTCCGGTATCTCCAGCACGAATCATGATTGCTTTCCTCCTTTGGGAATTCATTCTCCAAAAGAAGACCTGTCAGATCAACGGCTAACCAATCGATTCCTGATAACGTCTGCCCCCTTCAAAGTAACGCATTATTGAGTATAATGATAGACTCTTTTTTTTGTCCTCTGGCCATTCCCATGACAAGCCACTTTAGGGATATACAGATAGCACTAGTTTTTGTTATGTTGTCTGACTGATTAGTACCTCTTAGATATTTTATACTAGAACAGCTTGTATTGCGTCATACACCACAACATAATATTAGATGCTAATGTATGCACTACCTTGACCAATACAGCTGACTCCGCATCATATCAACGTTAACTCGTCACCATCAGCTACTTCAATTAGCCTATTGACTAACTCACGGCGTAAGAAGTGATATCATTCATACTGCGTATATCCGTACATATCCGTACATAGTAAAATAACAAGCAAACTTCTATCAACAAATCGGATGGAACTATGGCACATGCTATCGTTGTGTACTTGATATCTGATTACTACTCCTAAAATGGCACTGCATGATACGAACTAGTTGATACTAGAGGTACTCCGTTATGATTTCTGGCACATAAATTATCATGGCCCTGTATATCTGTATATCTTTACATCTAAATTCTACAAGTTTTAACATCAGGATACAAGTAACAGAAAAAAAGGCAATGTTCTTCCTCATGTGTTCACCTTCCTCTTCCCTCTGCTTTCTTCGTCATTTCTCTTCTCCACTCCAGTACATATGCAGCTCAACTAAATAAAAAGATGTATATATATATTGTTCATGTATAAAAGTGATACTAAGAACCAGTCTAAAACGGGGGCTTTGCATCTTTTCAGCGGCCCTCTTGATTTCCCAAAGCGGTCTTCTGCATCATCTCTGACATTATTAAGTCTTGGTAAGGCAACAAATAAATAGATAAAAAAGGATGAAAGAAATGTCTCGGATAGGAAAATACAAAGAAGAAGAACCAAGAACAAGAAACCAGCTATAATACTCTAATGTATACAATATGAAGTTAGGGAGAGTTTAGAGGGGTTTTTTCCTTTCCTTATTTTACTCGACGTTTGCTGTCTAGTTTGATATTGGAATCGTAAGTAAATAATATGTCGGTAGCTATAGTCCGGAGTATACATACAGATATAGATATACAGCAGCTGATTCTCGCGTAGCTAGCCAAGCAACCAACACAAACAACTAACGATATCGATATATTACAACAAAATACGACGGATACTTGCGTAGTAACTCTTCGGAAGTGGCGAGAGAACTGGAATCAAGTCTCGAACACGTGTCTATGAGATCCTTTTCCATATAATCCATGAATTCCTTCCTGACTCAATGTTCAAAACATATGCATATATACACATGTGTATCAACTTGTCTCTTTCCATACCTATTTGTAGATATGCTCGTCTACTTCTTCACCGCCTTCTCCCCTAGGCTGAATAAAACAGAATCTCATATACAGATAAGACAACTATGATACCATTCGGACTAGCTTAGTTATATCTGGTCTTACCTTCATAGTCCCCCCCCCTCTCCCAGTCTCAGTGAATGAATCAGAAACTCCTCGAAACAACCTGATAATCTAGGAATAGCTGCAGATATGCTTTCTGTATCCATTTTCATCTACCTGCATCTGCATATAGAGATAATGACGATTCAACAAAAGACAAAGAGTTTCTTTTATCCTTTGTCTTTCTCTTTCTTATACAACTAAATATCAGCATAGGCACGTCGATGCTCTCCAAAAATATAAAATACAAAATACGATACATCACAACATTCCTCGTTCCGAACACGCTCACCTTCCGTTCGGTCCTGCTCCTCTTCTTCTTGCTGATTGCTACGCTCTTTACATACGACTACACATATATACAGTCATATCTATTTTAGCCTATCTCCAGACTGAATCTTCAGCTTGGCTGGGTTCGAACGCATCCCTCTTTCGGCAACTCTTTTTTATTTCTTTTTTTCACAGTCGTCATGACGTAGTATAGAGAGGAGAAACAAACATCAAGACATGAGTAAAAACAAGTAGTGACAATCAAGAACCTAAGAAACACACAGCAATACAGCAATACAAATCGAAAAAAACTCTACACAAACGCAGACTAGAGTACACAAGATGGTAGACGGTGTAGACCCATAACGCAGGAAATACGATGTGCTGTGTGCAGTAAGACGGGAGATGGCTCTTGAGTGTATCAAATAGAAACAAAGGCATCTTGGGAGCATGGATCAAAAGGTGATGAGATTTCTAGTGATTCCTATAGATTTGAGTCGGTCATCTCTACATGCCTCGTTGCCCATTTGTCCTTTTATTTACTTCCTGCATTTAGTTTAGTCACAATGCTCATACTTCTTTCTGTGTTGATAGTAAATATTGTAATTGATCTAACTATTCTTTCTTGTCATCAAGTTTTCCATTGCCAGAAATTTTATCCGTTCCTCATAAATACCAGAAGGTGACAGTGTAAGAGAAATCGACACAATATCGTCGAATTATACACGCGAGTTTTTTTCTTTTTTCGAGATTATTTTTTTGTTGATTGAGGGGCAATTATCGAATCTGTAGGGTGGTTTCCGAAATGGGAAAGATATGCACCCTGTTATAGTGAAGTAACTGAAACATTATAGTGCAAGAATCAAAAGAAAACGTGACGAGAAAAGGAAAACGCCTAAAATAATATAAATAAAAAAGAAGAACCACAACAACACCCTACGAGAAATGAATATTATATATAGAAATGAGACACACATCCGTACCCACATCCTTTCTTTCATGACGTCACCAGCAGCGAAGGCTCATCATCGCATGAGCTTCGCCTCGCCAGGCTGGGTGTCCCAGGATAAGACAACGGATTCTACTCATTGTAGTAGTCACCCTGGTACTCCTGGTTATGTTGCCAGGTCGTTGACACCGGCAAGCCGCCGCTAGACTGATGCTGCGGCATCGATACATTTTCCTTAGAATTCCAGTAATGCAACCGCAGTCGTCTCTCGCGCTCAAACTCGGCCCAACGCTTCATTGTGATCTGTGACGAGTCAAACTCGCCCTCGTGCTCATGGCTATCCTTGCTACCATCTGAAGTCTGGCGAGTCTCACCCCATGAGAAGTCGTCAAACTTCCAGAAGGCGTACGCCGGCAGTACAAAGTTCCAAATGGGCAGTGAAAGCAGGTAGATGAACATCCATCCGACGTACGTTACCGAGTGTGCAGTCACAATAACAAGCACACCGGGCAGACCAAGTACGAGAGCTAGCAGTACCAATGATATCACCTGAATCGGCTTACGGATGATAGAGATTACCACTACAGCAAAATGTTAGTGAAAACTTCAGATAGAAATAAAACGAGACAAGGAGTATATGTTGTACTTACCGACATAAAAGGTGAAGGCAATGGCTGCAGGCAGAACAAGAGTGCCCATCAGCTCAATAAACACGACAAACTGCATACTGAAGCAGAAAGTACCACAGAGATCACGAACAAGAATTAGCTCCATAAGGTTATGCACCGTTGAGTTGATCCATCTTCTTCTCTGCGACAACAGCACCATGAACTCATCGGGTACAGTAGTCTTGCACACAGCTTGTGGCACAAAAACCTGCTTACGCTTGGGGAAAGTGCGCAACATCAGAGTAGTCAAGTAGCGATCCTCGCCAAGTAGCAGCAGGTTCTTACGGTGCAAGGTGTCAATAACATTGTCCGAATAGTGCTCGACGATATCGGGGTTGGCAAGAATCGGAACCCAGTAGTTCTGAGATCCCTTTGGCGCCTTGATACGGTACATGCAGAAACAACCAGGCAAGCATGTCACACCACCAAAGACGGACTCGAACGACTTAGCCAGATGATGTGAGATGAAGTACTCGAATACTTGGATGGCAGAGACCCAGCTAGCACGCTTGTTGGCAATCTTGGTCTCACCGCATAGACCCATGATATCAGGGTCCTTGACCATGGCCGAGACCATGTGCGTCAAACTGTCGGGAAAAACCTTGGTGTCGGCGTCAACCATGAGCATAATTTCGTAGTAATCGGGCGAGATACCAGTGACCCGCCACAGGCCATTGAACATTTCGTACTCAAGCTCAGTCATACGTTCATCGAACATGACCTTTTGCAGGAACGACATGAGGATGATCTGCGAATCACGCTTACCACGGTTACCCGGCTTGGGCTTAGACTGCTCAGCTGGAGTACCGCACTTGATAATTGCGACAATAGGAACACGCTGCTGCTTCTCGATGGGGATGTGAGAGTCGGCGCCGTAGTCGTAGAAACCGCAGTGAACCTTGGCCATGTTGTGACGCTTCGAGCCACTGGCAACAGCAACATATGAGTATCCTTGAACCTCTTCGGGAGGAACAACAAAGTCATTCATCATACCCAGAACAATTTCGGGGGTGGAGTGTTTCTCGCCCTTACCACGAATATCACCATCGCAAATAACAACAATGACTTTGTGGCTGTTCGGGTAATCGGTGGTTGCAATGGAATCCAGAGTGGTGCGTAGACCATCATAACCTTCGGAATAAGCCGTGACCAGGCACATGGTATGAGCCAAGGGGAAGCCAAAAGGCATGTAATCAGAGGGAGGTTGAGGTACGACGGCATCGTGGATGAAGCCAGCGGGTCCAGGTCCTGCAGTAGCGCTTGAACCGTTACCATAGGCATCTGACTGCAAGAAACTGGTGCGGCTATCGTTGCCTTCGCGGTACGTAGAACCGGCAGGGTGTAGCAGAGCACTACCACCCTGAGAGGACATCGTCGTCATTCTCTTCTGGACTCCCAATGTCCGTTCGTTACCATAGACAGCGGAGAAACGAGAAGTAGTGGGGAGGAACGATGAGCGCTTGTTACCACGGTTGGAACCACCGACGCTGCTATTAACACCACCAGGAATGCGGGGAGCAGTACTGTAGATATCCTTAGACCAATCCTCGATCTGCTTCTGACGCTTACGGGGGTCAGAGGTCTGAGAAGTCTTATCAGCAGCGTAATGGGGCGAAATGAACCACTGGAAAACCAGGGCAAGGCAGAAACGAGCAGCAACAACAGATAGAATCAGAACGAGCATAGAGTACAGCACCACCTTGGCTGCAATACAACCAACAGTTTCAGTGTCGATGCTGCCAACCTTGATGACTTGTTCAAGGCATTCCATCATGTGCTTGTCCGAAGTGGTCTGAAACATGCGGGTGACGTCGCGGCTGCGAACGGCAGCATTGTACGCGGTGCTGGTGTTGCGCAGCTGCTTAAAGGTCTCGGGGTAAGCAACCTGAGAGTCGTTGAACCAAGTCAAGAGGTTCAGATCCAGGACCGAGCCAGAGTAAACTAGAAGATTGCGAGAGCTGTTGCGCAAGTCATCCCACGAGTAATACACATCTGCGGTGGGGGCCAACTCCTTGTAAAAGGCATGGCGAGCCTTGTAAGTCGTGTGGCAGGCATATCCGCTGTAGTATTCCTCGGTGGTGTTGGCAGTAGAAGAGCCGTCCTGGTTGAAGGTACGGCATGGGAAGTACCACGCAAGATCGTCATCATCGTTGGTCGGGACGTCAGAGCCGTCGGCAAGAGTGATGATACCCTTGCAGCGACCATTGACGTTTTGGAACAGGAAACTTCCATCCTGTCCACCAGCGGGGTCAGGAAGATCGTAAAGAACATTAGCGCCGCTGGTGATGCCATCGGCAGCAGGATGAGATGAGTCAACCAAGTTGTAAGCCACGCCGTGGAATATCATGTAGCCACTATCGACATGATTGATGCGTAGACGCATGGGAGGAATACCGCAAACAGCCTGGTTGAATCCGAAGGTCAAGAAACCGACGATCGCCATGATACAAAGAATAATCGCAATCAGGCCCATCTTTTCTCTCCAGGCCCGCTTGCGGTCTTTGTCGGCCATTCCAACCCACCCCAGGACAAAGTTGGGACACCAGAAGGTGATGGTGTAGCAGAAGAACATCCATGGGCTCAACGGCCGAGAGGCTTCCTCGACCTTGGGCGTCTTCTTGATTTTTGAGGCCTTGCTAGAGCCTCGTTTGCTCCGTCTCTTTTCCTGGCGCTGAAACGCGATCTTCTTCTCGTCTCTGACACGCTCGGCGCGAGGAGTGCGATCGGCGGACAAATCAGAGGAAGCGGCATCTTCGTCTTCAAGGATAGGGTCGTTTCCAGTAGTCGACGGCAGGACATCGACGTTGCTGGCGTTGGCAGCGTGTTTGCGGTAGTGATAATTGGGATGGTCGGGAGTGATGCGGTTGCGTTCGGGGCGAACCAAACTCCGCTTGCGACCTAGGCCGGAACTGGTTCCGGTATCTGACATGACACTGCGTGAGAAGTCGCTGGAGGCTAAAGGTACACGTTCGAGGTTAATATTCGGAGAGGTGATAGTATCGGCTAATGAGGAGTTCGAGTGCGCACGATGATGGCCATGACCTTCAGGACCACGAGAGTGGCTGCCATACACATCGGGTGTCCTATCACGAGGCGGAGGACTCCTGGTATAAGGGCTTTGTCCATCGTATGGCAAACCACCTCCTGGTCTCTCGGGAACAGACATGGTTTCTGTTTTTGGTCCTGCGCACAAGGTAAAGAAGGTTAGTTTGGGTGTGGTTCAACAAAATATGTTGCGCGGTACGACTGGACATTGGACAACTACGGTGGCGAGGGGAACGAGGGTGAGGGTAGGTGGAGCAAGCCAGGCCAGGCCAATCCAATCTATAGTGAGCAAGATCAATGCGACGCCGAGATACGATGGTGGTGGTGGTAGTAGTGGTGGTGTTCAGGAGGAGGAGGAGAGTACGAGGCGCTCTACTAGGTACCAGAAACGCCAGGCGTAGTCAAGAAACAAGGGAAGGTCAATGTTGTCAACAGCCCACCAAATTTCTTTTAGTGCGAGGGATAAAAAGCAACTCCAAGAGCCATAGCGGTCACTGCATCTACTGGAATGCGATCTTGTCGTCAAGGGCTAGCCTTGGCGGATTACAAAGTGCTCATTAACAGTAGTGGCAGAGGCTCCTCCTAGAGGAGACAAGAGTAATACAGCATGATAGGCAAGTCGAGTAGAGGAAGAGCATGTAGCAGGAAACGGACAAAACAAGCAAGTTCTCAGTTTATATGCAACAGCACGCATATATAAGATGAACGAGTCTCAGCTGAGAGTCTTGCTGTGCGATGTAAATCCGCCAATGGGCAGAGAGACAGGGCAAAGAAGACGCTGCAGCTGCTAGCTATAAGCCTACGGGGTGAAGTCTACGGGTGGTCTACTAACCCTGAGGACGATAGAAAACACGACTTAGATCAAGACACAACTACAGACCGTGGGCCACGAGTCTGGCTGTCTGTCTGGCGGATCGGATTCGCGTCTCGTATGGCGTTTATGCGGGAGAGGGTGTAAATCGAGCGATGGGTTGGGAGATGGTATAAAGGGAGAGAAAAAGAAATAGTCTTGGGCAACAAACAACAAGCAAAGAGTTGGAAAATATATAACGAGAGACAGACGCCCTAGCGCAGACTCAACAAAGAAGCCGCAGAGCAACGAAGGCAGAAAGAGAAGAAGTCGAGGTAGCTAAGCTATACTACTTCCGCGATACTTGGGAAAAGGAAAAGATGGAAAAAAGAAGAAAAAAAAGAATGGAACAAGGGACCAAAGCGGCGAGCAATGGTCTGCCCTTCTTGACAATAGTGATAACAATAGTGATAGTGCTCTCGGTGGATGGCTAAAATGAGCCGAAACGAAATAGCGGCAGGGAAGATATATTACGATATATTACAGTGGCCGACGCGCTACTACAGCACTTTTTGCTCTAGCGGAAGCCCATGCAAAAGCGATATAGAGGCAGCGAAAGCCGAGGAATTTAGCAATATGAAGAGCAGCGGAATAATATTTGGATATCCACACCAAATCAAATCTTTTTTTCTGAAGCAAGAAAATATGGGCAAGACTAATTGCTCACAAAATTGTCACTAAAGATTGACACGAAAGGGGAATCCGCCAGAATAGGCGACGGCCCCCAAAGAAGTGTGAACTCTTTGTCTCCTTCCACGACTATTTTTCTTGCTCTTTCCCGTCCGCTTCATTAGTGCGTTTCTATTCATTTTCAAGCAGTATTTTGTGTTTACTTACTTTCCATCGACGATGCTACTAGGAAGGCACTGGTCTACTTCCTAATCCACTCGAGCAGGTCAAATTGGAAAGCACCACAAGGCTACCAACGACTGGCGGAAGAGACGGATTCATCCTTGATGAACCTTTTGGCATTTTCTTCTGTGCATCTCGCACATTTTGCAGTCTTTGGTTTGGCTCCCTGTCCTTTGCCCACTTGAGCGGTGATGGGATCAAGGGCCCTTCCTCGCTGCTAAGAGAGAGAGAGAGAAAAAAACAGACCAGACTCTGTGGAAGGAATGCAGAGGAGCAGAAAGGCTAGGCGAGCCCAGGGCCAGGCCAGGTCGCCAACCGGTAGTGAGTGGGCAAGAAGCGAGTGCTCTTTGGAGGTGTTTAGGTTTGTATAGAACGGACAGTAAAGGAAAATAAAGATGGAAAAAAATAAGACTTACCACCACGCTGTAGAACGTGCAACGGCGGCTGGAGAACACAGAACTAATACTAATGTATCGTCTCCCAAGTAGTGGTCTATAGTATATAGTCGTCCACTATATGGTCTCCCAGCGACTCTCGACACAGATCTCTCCTGTGTATCGTTGCGAGCTCGAATGTGTTCCTACTACAGAGTGCAAACACAAGATTCAGACTCGGCAGTGTTATTCAAGATGCGCCTGGTTATAGTACACCAGAAAGCAAAGGAGCCGTGGCTTTCGTCACTTTCGTCGGTCCGTTTCGTATGCCACCAGAACGTTATTGAACTCCGTATAAATCGTCTACTGCTTAAGGAGACCCGGCTCAAGCAGGCGCAATGCGATCTAGGCTGGCGTTATCAAGATGCTGGCGGTAGGGCGTCTCAGATGCTATCTGCAGCACAGAGTGCCACTACAGACTTGTCGGCAGTTTGCAATTGGTCGGCTTGCCGGGATCGCGACAGATCACGCCTGTTCTCGGATCTTCAGAGTCGCGAAGCGCTACAAACAACGCCCGAGAAGCCTGGGGAAGAGAGGACAGCCGGATCCTTGGTCGAGTATGAGAACAAGAAAGATGGCCCGGTCCGTTTGCCGGTGTTTTTGTTTTCTCTCTTTCTCTTTCTTTCGTTTGTTTGTTGCTTGTCTTTTCTCGTTCGCAGGCCAAGGAAGTCGAGTAAATGGTCAAATGATAAGGATAATAAATATGCTGTGTTAAACCAAGCACGACATCAAAGCTTTTTAAGCAAAAGTGCCAAGAACCTGTCGGGATAGTCGTATATTTGTTACTTTCACGATGCGTTGTGATAGTTGCAGAAACCCAATTTTGAGTGTTTTGATTTTGCAGCTGAACTAAACGCCTGACCGAAAGTAAACAAGGAATATCAGAGGAAAAAAACACCACCAAGCATTCCTGACCTTGCAGCCTAGTAAAAGCATCACCCGTGCCTCGATATAAAGATGCCAATTTGCTAATAAGGGATAAAATACCACCTTATACCGTATAGTCTACCATCTAAACAACATTCCGGCATTCCAACATCCCAGTTACCGCTACAATCGAGAAGAAAAAAAGAACAAATACCACAGCGTAGCCAGTCCCTCCTCCCTACCTAGCCTCATATATAGAAGCCATGTTAATAGTAATACAATACAATGAAGCAGCGCCTGTCAGTTGGCTGATGCTTTCAGAAGCTCTGGATCTTTCACGCATATCAACTACGACTGTGCACATGTGCATATTTCATTTGATATTATAGCCTAAATATCGTGAACTCGGGCCAAAACTGCGCCCCCTTTTATGTATTGTTTCTTTTTTGTTTGATTGGTGTTCACCAAGCAATGCAATGCAATGTCAGTTAACCAGTTAAATTTGCCCATGAAATTCCATAAAAATAAACGTTAGATCAAACCCTAAATCACTACCAGGATCTCGCCAAAAAAAAAATAATGCTCAGCTTGGCTAGGCTTTTTCTTAAAAGTCTTTAAAACAACAACATCTCCAATTTCCCAAGCTGCAAATAATAAGACTACATGTAGCAATATCTAATGATCCATTCGTCTATATTATTTATTCACTCCTCTCTTTGCTCGCAATGACGCTCCAAAGTATTGCAAGCCAATGAACGGCTTGTGTGTTCGTATTACACCGCAAATTAGCCCGCCCAAAATAGAAAATGTCGGCTCATTCGCGAACGGTTTGGTGCCATCCGTTGTGGTCCCTCTCTCGTATTCTACTACGTGTAAAGTGCTAGTGTGAAATAAGCTAAAGACAATCGGGTTGTGGTGGCTAAATCTATTGTTGGCGGGACAACATGTTGATGACTAATATATGTATGTAACCCTTGGATATTAACCTGACGGATTGGACGAAGCGTTATCTTATCAGTACTAAAGCATTCCGTGTAAGTCGACGTCCTTAGTTAGATTTAGGATAGCATCAAATCGATCTAGTATAATTGACATAAAAAAACAAGTCTCAAACTAACAAAAATAACCATTTTCTATCCTACAATCTTGTGAATATAAATCCGTCATAGATACAGCATAGACTGTTGTCAAACATAGTACTATGCAAGACAGTACAGTAGTTTTGATTAGGTGTCCATGTTCATGTCGTACGAAGTGTATAAGCTTGTCAAGTTTGTATGCATTCTTGAGAATATGATCTGATGTCATGTTGATGATTATATCACAACATGTCTCCATGTCAGTCCCAGAACTTGCTAATAACATTATGCATACTCGAGAGTAACTCGTTGGTAGGATTGGAACGCTAGATAGAATATAGTCTTCACGTTTTGGTAGGCTGTGTCTATATTTATGTATATTTTACATTGGATGATAAGAATCAAGATGTATAACACATCATGGGAACCAGCTCCATAGTTACTTATCACTAAAGATTTTAAACAATACAACGGATACGCCTTTTCGGATATCGTGATGGGCATACGTATTTGTCCAGAAACATATGGTACTTGACTGTTTGTGTATGTCAAGTTCCATCCCGATTCCGTTATCTGTACCGCGATAGTTATGAATATCCCCTTCAGCATAGATACCTACTTCGCTGCGGACTATCCTCCAACATGTTTTAAATATATAGCTCTGAAAACACTGGCGAATGTGATACTTTAAGAGTTATAGTACCTGCACCAAACTACACAACAACAAAACACATCTACATATGTATAATAGAGTTGTGTAACAATTGATTATCAGAATCCTATGAGTTCTCACACGTATAAGTGTACGTCATAGAAACCGTATCGTAGGTACGTCCTTTGCCTAGAGATAAACACGACGAATCCCTCCACAAGAAGTGACTGAATTCTCAGCTAAACTTACGTACCCAAGTTATCATTCATCTTTCAATTGGGTATAGCTATGAGCCTCAACTGTTTTTGACACATGTCACATACCGGTAGATACCTGTCATCTGAACACCCATCGAAGTACCCCCTTCTGAAAGGCTTGACTTGGCATACCGTATAATTGTTTTCCCAAAGTTGCATGTTGTTCCAATTGTCAGGAGTCCCTGGTTGACATTTACATCATGGTTCTTTACATGTCGAGTACATACATGCTTTTTCAGCCTCGTCTCTTGTATTGTTGTTTATGCGGTAGCAGATATCACATGTA
>RMBW01000147.1:0-56575 GCA_004009845.1 Davidsoniella eucalypti | reverse complement strand
ATCCCTGCCTACCCCAGAGAAAACAAAGCCATTGGGAAGGAAACCACTACAAAAGAAGATGAAGGGAAAACATTGACGAAACAACGAAGAAAAAGGGAAAAAAGAAGAAAAACAGAAAGAAAAAAGAGGCGCAGGCTAGACAAAGGAAGAATAAAGGCTGTAGATGCTTCGAAATCAATAGACTATTGTGACTTGTATATGGTACGACATATAACGCTGTCAACATATCTCTGTACGCAGACACGGCTTCCTAAAATGAAGTGGAAACACTGACCACCATAACCTCACCGCTTAGCTTACCTCAGCTTTGATTACCTCAAATGCCGATTGCTGGCTGCATGTCTCTGCTACAGACCGGAGAAGCAGCCCTCAAGCAGGCGTGCAATGTGATAATCGGCGGGTTGGAGTCGTTGGCGGAGTGTCCTGGTTCATGTAGAGCAAGTGTGTGTATCTGTACACTAGATATATACTGTGCTTAGTCTGTATGTGTCCTTACTCTGATATGCACGAACATGTCTGTTGCTTGTGTGCATTAGTACGTAAATACATTACCACTGATGCTGTTGATGCTCTGTCTTCTGCACCCCCCCTTCCCCCGTATTTCAAGCGTAGTTCCCGAACAACTGCATGGAAAATAGCCCTGAAGAAGAGCCTTCTCCGTCATCGAGCATTAGATGCGTCAAGTTTGGTATTCCTTCCACCAGCTTGTACTTGTACATGGCTTGGCTCGACTTGATTTGACTTGGAGCAAAGTCTTTGGAGTGAAACAGCTGGCTCGATACGCGTCTGGATTTTCTTTTCTTCTTTGTCGGCTCGAGGAAGCCTGACAAGTCAAGTTGTATATCTTGATTGTATATCTTGATTGTCCTTATAGGTAACCTGCTTGGTCTAGTTTTGACTTCATGAACGAGATTCAACTTTCCCAGATCCTGCCACAGCTCAAGTCATAACTAATTATTCCTTACAGGTGCATAAGAGTCTTCAGTGGCCGGCTAATTACAAAAAAGGTTATTTTAAAGATTTTAGCGCACCGACGGCGGCTTCTTTTAAGCAGATCATCACGACAGATTTGGATAGATTTTTCTGGAACTTGAAAAAACAAGAAGACAGTATTGTCGGTAGAGATAACCAATCTTGTCGTCACGCCGGTAAAAAGAAAATAACAAGAACAACCGGGTATCGTGGACCGTGATGGATAAGAAAGACTTAGGGAAGGACTGAAGACTTTTTGGGTTTGTAGGAATCATACCTATCCCATTCATCATAGCACTCACATCACACTGCGCCCACACCACTCCTAGTGTAGCTAATGCTCGTTTGGTCTCTTTCTTTTATTTTCTGGTCACATTGCTACACGTTGATGATGGAGAGAGAAAAAAAAAGAGAAAAAAAAGACAAGGAAGGGAGGGAAGTCGCTAAGCGGAAAGAACAGGCAGGCATGCTGGGTCTATTGCCTGTTCTAGTCTACCCCAGAATTGCAACTGCTCTGGGCCGGCATCCATCATGGGGCAGGAAGGGAATGTCTGTAGGATGAGAAGCTGCCATTGCATCGTGTAAAAAGTGCAAGAGCAAAAAAAAAAAAAAGAAAGAAAGACAACAGTGCATCCCTAATTCGCTCTTTCCATCTTGATGGTCTCCGTTCTCCCCATTCCTTCCTGTTACAATTTGCGCCTTCCCTGCTTCTGTAGCAGTTCCATTCTGGCATTAATATAGTTTTTATTTTTATTTTTTATTTCCCCAGACTTAGCTAGTCAGTCTAAACTGATTGATCTGCCTTTCTTATTTCTTCTCATTTCTCCATTTCTCCATCAACGATGCCCCGGATTTTCTCAGTCTTCTTCATCTCCTCGTCTCTCTGATTCTCTGATTCCCTGATATGCATAAGAACGCCTGTTTCCGCAGCTACATTGCATCTGCCTTTGTTGCTGCTGCTGCCAGAGTTCTCGTCTGGTCTTCCATTGTTTATTGCCACCTCTTCAACTATCGTACCATCACTACTGCTAGTACTACCACGATACACAGACTGTGCTTCTCTGTCCTTCCCTTCACTGTCACAGCCGGGCCTCTCATGACCTGGTCTCGTCATCGCCTCAGACTACTAGTCCTCGCTAGTCTGCCCCAAGCCTGTTCTTTGTTTTGTCGCCCATTATCTCCCTTGACGTCGTCGCCCTATTACCACCACTAGCTTCTTCAGGGTTGTCTTGTCTATTCTGTCGTTCTTGGCTTGGCTTAGTCTGCCCAGCAGCGTGACGTCTTGTGATATTTCGCCGCAATCCTCAGAGCAGAACCTCAAACGACCCAAAGTTCGCTATAATTGGGCCGCCGGTTGATTTGCGGAGAACACTAGACATCACGTTTGCAGCCTCTTTTTCCATCTCCCACCGTAACACTCCTTATCCTTATTCTCTTAGTCACTCCAAGAAAAGACGTCTAGGCTAGTTTTGTCTCTGATCTGCTCCCAGTCCGTCACTCTACCCGGGCTTGGCTTGGCCCGCTTTGGTCAACTGTAAACAAGGCTCTTGAACCGCATTTCCCAGTTTCTGGCCTCCAAAAAGGTTGACCACACCCCGAGCTGTGCTCCGTCCATCTTTAGTAACCATTGCAACGGACTCGCTTCTGCCCCAGATTTTCATTCTCCAGGGCACCGCTGTTGTCTGACCTCGGTTGGCCTGGCCCTAGAGGCTAATAAAAGAAGACGAAAAAAACAAGCAAGCCTAGCGCAACCTTCCTCTTATTCTCCCGCCACTAAAACTACTTCTTTTCTTTCTTCGGGGGATCATCCTAATAACACACTATCCCCCCCCCCCCCCCCCCCCCCCGTCTCATGACCAGCTTTCTCCAACTTGTCTTCGGAGTAGACTCTTATATCTCATCGACCCTCACTCACTCTTCTCCATTCTGACTGGGAAGTGTCTCGCCTCCTTTCCAAGACTGTTTTATACCATCCTCTTCTTGGGCTCATCGTCTTCATAAATATCCCGTCCCCGTCGCCGGCTATCTCGAAGCCAGCATCCTGTCTCGCCATGACCACCTCTTACACTAGTACCCGCTCATCACCAACGGGATCTCTCAATATCAGCCGTACTGGCTCTGACAACGACACGCCACTTGCCCGCAGGAGCCCCGATCTGTGTTCATCTTCCTCCGACTTATATAGGGTCCGGTCACACACCTCGAACAACAGCAGCAACTCCCAGTACTCTAGCCACGCTTCTATCCACAGCCACCCGTTAGGTTCCCTGGCCGACAAGTCTCTGCTCTATCACGCCTTTGACGGCTACGACCCGAGTGAAGCCCCGTCTACGCCATACGACCGTGCCGTTTCTCCTAGCACGAGCGACCGGAGACGGCTGAGTTCCGTCGAGTCTGACGCCATTTCAACAAACTCGGCCTCTTCACCTAGACAAAACTTGCAACACATGGCCATCCAAGCAATGTCTGCCTCGGCCGTTCCCGCAGGCTCCTCTTATAGAGACCATGTCTCTCACTCTAGTGCCTACGGTCACGATGTGCCGCCATATATCCGGACAACATCACTGTCTGGGACGGCCCCGGTTCCCATACCGCCCAAGTCCTATAACTCTAGACAACACTCAGTGCCCAGTGACAGTCTAAGCCCACACCGCAACTCTTTTTCATCGCCGCATAGCCTCCCAATCCACTCTTCACATCCAGCGCGGCGTTCTGGTCCCTCTTTACCTTCCATTCATACAATCTTCGGTGACAACTACACTCGGCCTCACGTGTCATCAAGCCGTCCGCGCGGCTCTATCACAGAGCATAGCGTCTCGGCGACGTCTCCATCCCTATACGGAACCAGTCCCCATAATCTCTCTGTACCATTTAATTCAGCTTACCAACTAAGCTCATCTAATCCATCATATACCCACGACCCTCGAGCATCTGACAGCACTGCCATGCTCTTAGCTCTAGATGTGCACAAAAGAATGAGACTTACTAGTCCACCACACTCCGGGCCATCATCGAGCAAACAAACAGACTTCCGCTGCCCTCACGAAGGCTGCAAAACACAGCCGTTTTCTACCCAATACCTCCTCAACTCTCATATGAATGTTCACTCGTCTTCTCGGCCACACTACTGCCCATTCTCGGGATGCCCCAGAGCCGAAGGAGGTGAAGGCTTCAAGCGGAAAAACGAGATGGTGCGCCATAGCCATATTCACATGTCACCACGCTACGTGTGTCCCTTCTGCCCAGATCAGAACAGAAAATATCCCCGTCCTGACAACTTACAAAGGTTAGTCTACAACCAATATCCCGTCATCTTCAGTATAACATGGGTTGATCACTAACATCGTATATAGACATGTTCGCACAAGACATGGCGAAAAGAGCATGGATGATCCCGCACTAAGGGAAGTTCTTTCACAAAGACCCGACGGTAATAAAAAGGGTCGCCGGAGACGAACCGGTCCGTAATCTGTAACTCTTGATTTTTTTTGTATCCATATGTATATTTTAGATGACTTCACGACCTATAAAGATACCATTGTTTCTGTGCTTTATTCGCATCTCAACATTCAAGACATGATTCCTTTTCTCAATCACATGCTGCGTGCAATTCTAGAAAAAAAAGATAAAATGAAGTGTATGATATCCTCTTATTGACCATATATGCTAAGTGAAATTCCTTCCTTTTTGCTTACTACTGCTATATATCGAAGGAACTTCTCTCAGCTCAATAGTTCCCAAGTGCCTAACCCTAAGTACATATCACTAAATAGCTCCACTTGGACTGCTTCCTGGGTAAATCTTCCACCTAGTCTTTCCACTACCACCCACATTCCATATTTCGCAATCTGGTCCGGCTCGATGTCGAAATCGCCCGTCGACAGCGGAGTTTTCGGCTCTTCGAACTGGCCGTTTCCGGTCACCGCTGTCTCGATAGCCGATGGACCAGAGCCGTAGACGATGGATAACTTCAACGAAGACATGGATGATGATTTGTAAGCGTCTGCGATCAAGTGCATGGTAGCGTTGGCTCGACATAGTCGTTGACTAGAGATACTCAGACGAGCAAAGCTCGTGCCTTCGGTAAAGACCAACTGTGATAGGCTAACAGGTAGTTTTCCGGCGTTGGATACAGGCACGGTAGTGAGTTCGATTTCAACGTCACTACCGACCAATAGAGAGAAATCTGCGTATTGATTTGGCTGGAAACTGGAGCAGACGACGGTATATGTTCCAACATCGACTGAAATTTCGTCCATGACTGTCGAGTGGCGAACATACTCGCGAGAATCCGCAACGACTATCTTTCGAGGCAGTGGAAACTGGACTCGTTCGCCGGGTTTCGTCCATACGAGATCCATGTGAAGCGGGACATCGTCGGCATCTGATGTCAACAACATAGACAGTCGTGTTGGTCGTGAGATGGTGAATTGGTATTGTGGGTTGATGCTGTAGCTAGGAAAGGATGAGTTTCCGCCGGCTGTACGACGACCCCAAGCCGTGTCTCGTTGGCACCAAAAGGCTCGTCGATCTGGAGCGGGCGAGACTTCGATTGGCGACATGGTGAAGAACGATGCAGTGAAATAATACGACTTTAACGGAAGTCTATCGTGCAAGGGAACCACGGTGTAGTTTTTGCCTGGCTCCATGACTAATTTGGTCAGGGTTTGGTGAGAATCGACAAAGTCGCCATCCGTTCCGATGGTGGGAAGTTTTAGTAGTTTGTTACCATCTTCTACGGCTACCAGACTCATGTAACCAAGACTGCTATCGCCCCTCGTCGAACTCCGTTCACGGGCCAAGTGGAGCTCTTCATCTCGGTGATGGCGTGCGAGTAGTATCCAGGCAGAAGTGTGTTTCGTAGACGAGATACGATACTGCGGGTTCTTTACCACGGTATCAGACATATTCTTATCGGGGACGACGTTCCACGGGAAATGGTGGTCTTGTCTGTACTTGAACAATGACGGACTCCAGTTCAGATACATGGACTCGAAGTTTTGGATCATGTCTTCTAGTGTCACCCAGAATGAACGGGCCTGAGATGCTTTCTCGGCGTCGTTGTTTATCACGTGAGACCAGGTAGGGCCGACGGACCACGGATTCTTGACTAGGAGCTTTCGCGAACCATTGAGGTTTTCAAGTTGCAAGACTCCGTAGTCATGCTCGGCAACTAGGCCAAGAGCCTGTTCTTCGGACCTGGATATTCGGCCAGTTCCGAGAGTCATTATGACAGTTCTTGTCTCAAATCCAGCCATGATTGTTTCCCAGATGGCATCAAGATCGAGATCTTCTCTGGATTCAGAATCAGTTAACGATATGTCCACGCCAATTAGTGGTACGTGATTACTTACTTTTGTAGGAATATCTGCTCCGGTATCCATCCTGTCAAGATCCAAAGATCTGTGCACGAGTTGCTGCCAGGAAAATCGTATCCTCCTCGGACTTTGAGGTATGCCTTTTCGATAAGCGCAGGCCAGATCGAGGTTGGGTTTGCTAGATCCATGACATACAAAGTTCTGTCCGACTCGGTAAACGGCAGCCGATCATCTATCACTACACAACGAGCACACCCGTTGAAGTGGAAGCGAAACATGTATTTCCCGTTTTTCGATACGACAGGAACCTTAAGGTCGGAGTTGAAGGGAAACATCATGCCTTGCAGTATCTAGGTTTGATTAGTACGAGACTTCGTCGGTTTGTAGAGTTGAATTGCATACAGAGTTTTTTCGGGAATTCATATTGCGAAGAGCAGAACACAAACTAGCTACTACAGAGCAGTCTGTGGTAATATCCTGTGCTAGGTCCACAGAGGTGTCTACTTTCATGCAGATGCTACTTCGACCAGGGCCAAGTTTCCGACTGCTAATTTCTAAGGGTCTCTTCCAACCACTCATATTTTCTAATTGCAGCGGAGAGAGCGAGAACGGGTGCTCATCTCTGTATATGAAGTCAGCATGTGTATGGTGTCACAGGACAATATGCCAAGCCCAACGAATAATGTACCTATATGGCAAGCCATCGACTAGCTCAAATTCAGCTATATCCGGATCCGACTCCCACGGCGGATACTCGGCACCGTAAAGCTTGGAAGAGAGCGTTAGAATCGCCCGTTCTCGCGAAGACAGTTGCCGCGAAGAGGCAGATATTGCAGTTTTTGGCACCGCCGGCATAGATAGTGAATCAACCGGCGATTTCTTGAGGGTATTTGCTTTTAGTCTTTCAGCTAAAGATAGCATCTCACGACACCTAAGTCGATGGCTCGTCTTCTCGGAGGCAGAAGATGCTTCAGAGGCAGCTTTGAGGTAGAGCTCGGCTGAAGTTGTCGCATATTGAAGAGCTTTGGCTCCGGAGCTATGTAGCGCCAGGGCCTCATATGTCTTTGGGGAATTAAAATCACACAAGGTCAGTCAAAGTGAAGATAACGTAAGCTGGCAGATGCTGATATTAGTATGGAATATATGTACCTTTGCCTGCTGCCCAGAAGACATGGTGATAGGACTCGAAGACAATGGAGCTAGTCATAGATGTGAAATGAATGACGTATCAACACCATTGCCAAGAAAGACTGGAAAGCCAAACAGCCAGCAATTCTAGTTCTTGGCTTGGACTGTTGGCTCTTTTTTGGTTTCTATCTATTAGTATGCATACAACTAAGAGCACTAAAGCAAGCTCTAGCCCGTTAACTATATCTGTACATAGTGGTGGACTCCACATTCAGCTCTTAGAAGCTCCAAACTTCGGCAAATGCATAACACTAGCTAAGCCTATATCTGGTGTCAATTGGGGTTGGCTGACCCTCGGGCCTAAGCCTAAACCCTAGATCCTTGGACCCTAGCAAACGTCTAGTTGAGCTTTTTATATAGTTATCAGATTGCATCATAATAATTCATTTTCATTCGTTACCCACTCACTGCCGTAAGTTAGCCGTCGCAATAAATGCGTCCCAGGCCAGCCGAGGTACATCCTAGCAAATCCAAAGACCGCTGTCGGCAGTACGAACGACCGAGATTTGTCGCAAAGTCTCACTCAGCTTTGTCTTGATACGCCGAATTTAATTTCACTCTTTTCTTTTTTCTTTTTTACACCACTTCATAACGATAGATACTGCTTACCGGACCCGGCGCCGCTATATTTCCCAGGTCTCAAAAAGAAACGCGACGTAAATCTTCGATAACATCGTCTTGCTTTGTGCTTGAACCGCTTAGATTTTTGCGCCATTCATCAGTCCGCATTCTTCCAGTCTCGCCTAGCCAGCCTGTAGATCTCTTTTGTTTTATGCTTTATATATATATCTTTCCCTTACGACCTATTACATTTTTTCGCGACCACTCTTTACCGTTTAATTCAACACTATGGCGTCTCTACCAAAGTCTACAGAAATGTCGCCTTGGGGTAAAGCTGCCGCTGGCGCGACTGGTGCAGTTCTAGCCAATGCATTGGTCTATCCACTTGATATGCAAGTTCCGCGTTCCCTTTTCCAAAAAAGCCCACCCTTTGTCTCCCGCGTACCACCAATGGAACATGAAATCTCGGAACCTTACACGACTTTCCTCCAAGGCAATGCGTCAACTCAGGCACAAAAACCACTATGAATTGCTGTTGCTAATGCCTATGCCTATATAGTGTCAAAACTCGTATCCAAGTGCAGGTCAAAGAAGAGGGGACTGTTGAAGATGGTACCGACGCCAAAGATGCTCATTATACCTCAACGATGGATGCCCTGTCTCGCATCATGGCCGACGAAGGCATCCAGGGCCTCTATGCCGGCATCAGTGGGTCGCTACTGGGTGTGGCCTCGACCAATTTTGCCTATTTTTACTGGTACTCCGTAGTCAGAACTCTATACATGAAGTCACCGCGGGCATCTCAGCACCCATCTACAGTGGTTGAGCTGGCCCTCGGCGCGCTTGCTGGTGCGGTTGCGCAGCTCTGCACGATTCCCGTAGCTGTTGTCACAACTAGGCAGCAAACTCAAAGCAAAGTCGAGCGCAAGGGCATGACCGAGACTGCGCTAGAAGTGATAAATGGCCCAGACGGTGTTTGTGGTCTTTGGAGGGGCTTGAAGGCTAGTTTGGTTCTCGTTGTGAACCCTGCTATCACTTACGGCGCTTATGAGCGCTTCAAGGACATTTTGTTCCCAGGCAAAAAGAGTCTCAAGGCCTGGGAAGCTTTCCGTACGTTACACTGCCCCATATCGGCATTTCGGATGAATGTAGAACTGAACTAATGGTATATCTTGCTTTAGTACTCGGCGCAATGTCAAAGGCGCTTGCTACGATTGTAACTCAGCCTTTGATCGTAGCCAAGGTTGGCTTGCAGTCGAAGCCACCCCGTTCAAGAAACGGCAAGCCTTTCACTAACTTTGGCGAGGTTATGAAGTTTATTATCCAAAAAGAAGGATACGCTGGCCTGTTCAAGGGCATCGGTCCCCAGATCATGAAGGGTTTACTGGTTCAAGGAATCCTCATGACAACTAAAGAACGGTATGTGCCTGCTAATGCTAAATATACATCATGTTATTTTCGTGACACTAACCCTTAATAGGATGGAGCTTCTGTTTGTTCTATTTTTTAGATATATCCGCCTTTTACGTAGTAAAGGTGTTGCCCAGGCTGTTAAATCAGCTTAATCAAAATGTAGTGCATGTTATATCTAAGCTTCTACATGTATAGCCATATATTACTTACAGCTATATGTTAGAGACACTCATTCTGTCAATTTCCTAATATGTAATACATTTCAATTAAATTGCCCACTACTTTTGATAAAACACAACCATGTTGGTCTCTACAAGTAAACGAGTATGACCCCACTTCTTCCTTTTTACAGATACATACCTGTACCAATAAGCGTCTTTATGTTTAAGCGGGTTCGTGTGCGCCACAAATGTGGCGTATCTTCCGTTAGGGCAGGAATTTCACCCCACACAATTTCAAGTCAACTCTGGCAAAAGCGAATTTTGGCCTTTGTTAGTTTCACGCAGTGCACTTTACTATTGTTGGATAACCAAGTTCATCGCAAAAATCAGCAGCAATGGCCAGTATGTTTATGCCAAAATGATTGTCTATTTGAAGTCTATAATGACATGCTAACATTATCACAGAGTCCAAGAACTCGTCTCAGCACAACCAGTCGGCGAAGGCCCACCGTAATGGGTGAGTTAACCAGTAACACTTTTTTTCATGAAAAACGAAGCCTACAAGACGGCCGATCGATATACGACGACGACATCCTGCAATTCGAAACTAATGTTGTTATGAACCGATAGTATCAAGCACCCTAAGACCTCCAGATACCCCTCGCTGAAGGGTACTGACCCTAAGTTCCGCCGTAACCATCGTCATGCTCTGCACGGCACCATGAAGGCTCTTGTACGAACCCACCACTTTCCACATAGTCATTCGGATGACCAGATCTCGAATGACGAAATATATCTAGCTCACGAAAGCAATTTACTAATATATTCTATAGAAGGAGCTCAAGGATGGCAAGCGCGAGACTGCTTAAGTCAATCGATTTCGCATACAAAACAAAAAATAGAAACGATTCAAAAACTTACTTCGTCTTAACTGGAAATAAACGACTGATACTGATATATGTGACACAAAGTCGCCGGCGCACACATTGATTTGGCCCAGGAACTATAAGGACCCCCCAGGCTCTTGATATATACCTCACTTTCCCATATTTGATTGCAATGACCGAAATACCTGGTTCCCTTCGACAAACTATCTTCATCGTGACGCGCTGGTTGTCGTTGAATTCTATAAATATATACCTGATGTCAACAAAAAACTCGACTGTATCGACCACTCTTCGATTCCAACTACGATCAGCTACGCCACTGTAGAAATACCCGGTCATATATGTCGAGTCTTGCAAAAGATGGCGGCCTCTTACTATGCTACATATAATGTCTAGTGCTAACGATCCTTGTATAGAGCTAGGCACTTGAAGGGACCATTTCCAGAAGTTCCCCATTATTATCAACGATGCTTATATAGAGGTGTAATTTGACCACATATGGTCTCATACATGGCCAGACATTACATATACAGACTTGACGTGTGTGTCGAATACTCTTTGGGAAATGGTCTATTGAGGTGGCAAACTAACATCCAAGCTCGAGGGCTGACTGCAAGGGGCCGATGCAGATGTATCAAAGGCCTACCATGCCGTCTGTGTGCGTCTAGCGGTGGAAGGTCTAATTGAGGAAAACACATACATAAATCAGCAAGGCTCAATTTCACACTGCTTGTGCGTACGACAAGGCTCACATATATGTATGAGATCTAGAACAGAGTCCCGCTTGTATTATATGTGACAGTACGTAGATAATATGATCAATTGTATAACTGCTAGAAGCCAAGACAAGCCATTGTCCATTTTTCATTCCTAACACAAACGGTCGGTCTCTAATTATTCGTCAAGTCATACCATCGATTTAGTGCGAGATGAGGGTGGAACATGATGGCTGTTTCGTCCTTGGTCTATCTTGTTCGGCTAGGGGGGCGAGCATAGACAAGGCCGTGCGTTTGGTATATTTTTTTCTCTCCTTGCGGGACAAGATATTAGGAAACAATTACTGATCAGAGAGGCTCAAAGCTCATCAAGGTCGTAGGAACCTGCCTTATGGTGTACGTATGCGTATATGTACGAGCAACATAGTCCAGACAAGGCTATCATAGCGAACTACTGATGTTATAACCAGCCAATTTTGTGAATGTAGATTACATAGGCAGGACTGGAAATTTCTATGAAGATCTGCATGTAATGGAGTCGCATGGTTCTTGTCTAGTTCTTGTTTAGTACTAAGAAGTACCAAGATCGGTTGGTTTTCCTACCGATTGAGTATTGGCGGTCCAAGGCGCCGGTCTAGGCCTTGGGCTTTTACATGTAAAGTTGTATTTTCTTTATTGTTTCTGTAGAGTCGAGGCCAATATTGCTAGTAATAGAATACAGCAGCATAGACCTTTCATCCAAAGTCCAGGTAGATCTGGGCCTAGGTAGACGGAGGTTGTTATTTTTGGATACTACATGTATAGCACCTCGGCTAGTATCGTAGCAGTGTGTAGCGTAGCGTAGTGTAGTGGTAACACCCTACCAAGAGTGCGGAGTTCCTATATATATTTACATGTGTTATATACGCATAGTATGCTGTGGTTCTATTCTATTCTTAGAATTAAAAAGCCATCCGTCTTTGTTGACTCGTAACTAAGGTGTTTGTTCAACGACCGCCCTTGATCGCATCCTTTACTAGCCGATAATTCTCGAATGCTTCGGTTTCGCTACGACAATAGGACTATCAGGAACAAAACCCGATTTATAGTGGTAGTCATTTCAATGCTAGAGAGGGAAACTATTGCGCTACTGCAAAGCCAGCCCCGAAGCAGTGTAGCGCTTGCCAGCTTCTTCAGGGCCTCTCTTTCTACCTGACTACAACGATGACAACAACATTGTGCTGCCTCAGACCCCGTCAGTGCTTCTTTTAAGAGGTCTTTTTGCACGCAGACAATAGCAGTAGACAATAGCAGTAGACAATAGATAGAGTGAATGATGCAGGAGGGCCACCGTAGCAATCAATTCTAGCAAGCCGATGTTTCCCATACAACTATAGTACATGCATAGTAATAGCGACTCTTTTGGAAGAGAAAACCGTGTGCCATCCTAATCCATAAGGCCATGTCTATAGGACCAAGTGTTCTGTTCTTTTCAGTCTCTCCGGCCGCCCGCTGTGAGCCCTCCCTCCGCCTTCTATAGCGAAGCCTTCCATAACCAACAAAGTCCTCCATAGCACCAACTGTGCACTATCATTTGGCCCCCTTCCTTATCTATTTTCCCGTATTATTTCCCACCTCTTAGCTACCTGTTTTTTTTCTGATGAAAACTCTCTCTCTTGCCTACTCTACTCTTCCTCCGCCATATCTGTTCTTCTGTTGTTTAAATACGCCGTCATCGCCACCACCGCCAACCACACCGTGTTTATTGCGTTCTAGCAGCCCTTTTCCTTTGAGGTCAGCAGGTTTCTGCAGGAAACGCTGTTAGCATACATTATTCGCCATCTACATGAATTATTCTACCTGTATATCTCGCCGTTTTCTGTCCATCTTTCCCTGTTTTCTGTCGTGTCGTCGGGTCTGTTCGTTCGCCTGTCTCGTCTTCTGTCTCGTCTCGTCTTAGCCCCCTGGTCTATTCTGAGCTTTGGGCCTCTGAGTATCAGGGCAAACTCCCCCCAGGTTCTTCTTCTTTTCCTCTTGCTACTGCCACTGCTACCACGCCAAGTGCTTACTACTTGCTGTTCTGTTCTGCTGTGCTCTGTTCGCTGTCGCTATTGCTATTGCCATCACTGCTACTGCTACTTGATACGATACATCAGCAGCTTCTTTCTTTCTTTCTTCTTTTCCACTCTTCCCCCTTCTACATCTCGTTCTCTTATCTCGCGGGTCGTCAATCCTGTTGTATTTTTCTCGTATACTTTTTTTTCTTTATTTTTTTCTCTTCTTCCGCTCTCGACTCACTACCTTCCGATCGATCCCGTTTATAACCTAACCCGTGGCTTGTCTCGTGATCACCATGATCAATATGTCGAACGGCCACATTGCTGGCAATCGCAACAGCACCCCCGATGCAGCATCTAGTCTGCGTCCGCCTACTGCCCGCAGCGTTGCCCCGAGCCATCTGCGTGCCTCTGCTGACATGGCTGGAATCTCGGGTCCGCCCTCCGCGAGAATTCGCCCCTCCTCAGACTTCTTCGGTCAGCCGCAAACTGCCGTCAACCAGGGAGCCTCTGATGTCGATCCCCAAGACCGCATTGCCCAACAATGGATCGCTGATATCGACCAGTTCGAGACTACCCTCGAAGAGATGGCCACCGCAACCCTAGATCAAGACTTCAAGGAAGAACTGAGTGCTATCGAACAGTGGTTCCGTGTCCTGAGTGAAGCCGAGCGTACTGCCGCTCTCTATGCTCTCCTTCAACAAACGACCCAGGTGCAGATTAGATTCTTCATCCAGGTACTCCAACATATGGGTAAGAGCCATCCTATGGCCGGAGTCCTGTCTCCCGCGGCTTTCGACAAGGGTAAGACTTCAACATGTCTATGCTCACTGATCAATTACTCTGCTAGATTCATCAATCAGCATGAAATAGACAATAGACGCTAATCGCCGTGTTTTTCAACCAATAGATCCCATGTCTAACAGACTAAGCGATGCCATGAGCAAGCTCAGCGTTGATGGAGCCCGTAACTCGCTGGCTCGCAATGCCTCGAACGCTAGCAAGCGCCAATCTGGCCTTGATCCCTCGACGATCAACGCCATGTTCCCTGATGCCGCTGCCGCCATCGCAACCGAGAAGGCCAAGTTCACCCAGCAAACGGGCAACCCGCCTGCCTCAAACCGCAACAGCCTGATACCCGGCGCCGATGGCCTCGATATTCCTCAGGCGCAAGGCTCGCCCTGGAACGCCACCTCCGCCGCTGATATCACCAAGACCACTTCTATCCAGGCTCCTCCAATGGGCCAGTTTGCGCAACCGCAGACTGCTGGCATGAGATCTCCTCTTCCTCCCAAGCTCACTAACAATTCGGCCATTCAAAACACCACTCTGACCACTGGCGATAAGAGCGTCGTCGACATGCCTCTCATGTCACCATATGGGCCCGCTGGTGGTAACTGGGCCAGTATGGTCAACACGCCTCTTGTCGCCAACTTCAACCCTCAGTCTAGCAACCAGGCTGACATGGTTGCCAACGCTACTGCTATGAAACTCGCGGCTCTCTCGACGGTTAACAACCGCTTCGCTTTGGATGATGTTCGCAAGTATCGTAAGCAGCGTGGCAACGAGCAGGGCAGCTCTCCTGGAAAGAACCCTCTCAACGGCGCCGTCTCGCCGGGCATGAACCAGCTTTCGGGTGCCAATGTTGTTATGATCAACGAGCATGGTCATGTCATCACCCGTGATCAAATGCTTGCTTTGCAGGCTCAGCAACAGAACTCCATTCTTGCCAGCCAACGCTCGCGCCCCAGCTCCCCCGCGATGCCTCTTACTGGCTTTGGAAATGTTACACCCGCAAACTTTGCTTCTCCTCAGCATAATGGTTTCCTTAGCGCTCACGACTTGACTTCGCCACTTCTAAATGGCATATCGCCCGTTAGTCTGGGCGTCCTTGCTGTTCCCCATGAAGGCTACATGTCGGATCACTCTGATATGGCTCGTGGCCGCTCACCCCGTGGTCGCCGCGGCACCTCGAAGCCTCCGGAGGATCCTACTGACCCTGCTCTTCTTCAGGATATTCCCAGCTGGTTGCGCAGTCTACGTCTGCACAAGTACACTGACAACCTGAAGGATATGAAGTGGCAGGACCTAATCGAGCTGGATGATAAGGCTCTAGAAGATAGGGGAGTCAATGCACTTGGTGCTAGAAGAAAGATGCTCAAAGTGTTCGAGCAAGTCAAGGGTAAGCAAACACTTCCAAGTATCTAACCTTCAATCACCAAGTACGCCTAAACTAACATTACATGTTATAGATGCCAAGAAGGATGGCAAACTTGCTTAAACCCGCGTTCCTACATACAGCTCACGCAAGGAACGGCTCCTTAGAGCTCATTAATTACTTGCTCAAGACCAAAGCCCGGCTGCTGGTCTCATGTGTTTATAAACTTGTTGTCTTATTGCTTTTTTCATCTCTTCTTTCCCTCCATTTTCTCTCTCTCTCTTCTTTTCCTTTTTTTCGCATTTGCTCATCACTTTCTTCTTCAAGTCGGTGTATGTGTTATGGGGTTGAATCTTCAGAACGCTTTGAGTTTGATGTCTATTTTTCCAGCCCAAGAGGCGTTTCTCCACCAGACCTGTCTTATCAAAATGGTCTGTTGTGCGCTACGATAATATGAGAATATGTAGTATCATTATCTCGAACCCTAGTGTTAAATAGGTTGGTTCGTTGCTGGTCATTCCAGCTTAGTTTCAAGAATTACTTCATGGCTTGTCTTGATGACCGAATGCCCTATGGATAAGAGGTTTATAGCAACCTCGGCTGAAGATGTCAGCATCAAAACATCATGCATCCTAGATTTTCTTTTTTTCAATTAAAAAAAAGGCCAGCGAAATATATCTGATCTTTACTCTTGTTAAATCTCTAGCTGACGCTTTCCGAAAATAAACTATAATTCTGTGGTGTTTTCATACATTTATAAGATGTTGCTCTCTTCGTTAACCCAGAACTAGAAATATGTATCGAGACTAGGGTTAGTCACAGCGCCATATATATATAAAAAATTCTGTACTAAAACAGCCATTCTTTGTTATGTAATTTTGACATTTAAATCTTAACTTTAATCATCAAATTCTCATCAACGATAGCTTTCATAGTGCTGCTTTTCATCAAGAATCATTTCCTCTTCTCTTAAATTAATTCTCTACTATTGATCCATCACTAAACATATACCACTCACCAAATAAGCAGCTATCGACTATATCACAAAATTTGACAGCTCTTAACGTCACATATCTCTAATCTACATTATGGATGTCGAAGATGAGATCGATGGGCTGGTATTCAATTCAAATGCCCTGATTCAGTCCATCCGAAATGAAGGGTCAGTGATAAAATGTGCTTAATCACGGCAATCTTACTAATGATGGTGTGCAGTGGAAACCATGATGATTATGATGTAAGCGATATCTCTGATGCAGACTCTGATCTTGTTGAGCTGGAAAACGACATTGAGAAGTATAACAAATCGGTACATGGCTTCTTAGCATCTCATAGAGGTCAGAGTGCCGCTGATATGCCAAGATCAAGCAAGCCAAAGGGCCCATTGAGAGGGCCCCGGAAGGCTGCCGAGCCTCGAGGCGACATCAAGGCGCGCCTTTCCAAAGCCAACCAGGCTTTCTTAAGCGGGGATTATCTCCAGGCTCGGAACTACATCTTTGAGATTATCAGAATCAACGCTGAAACCCACCAGGCATGGACAACATTGGCTTCGATCTTCCGCGAGGAAGGCCTTCCCGATAAAGCCCTGATGGCCATGGTATATGGAGCTCATTTACGTCCTAAAGATGTTGGTAGCTGGCTCAAAGTTGCGCAATTTGCACTTGGTTTGCCTACTGACGTAGAAAGTGCGCTAACCACTGCGCGCTTATGCTACTCTGCCGCGCTTAGAGCCGACAATAAAAACTTAGAGGCTCGAATGGGTAGAGCAGCTGTATATCTAGAGCAAAACCATGCTCCATTAGCTGTCACTGACTACCGTATGGTACTCAACCAAAAGCCTTTGGACATCGATATCACACGAAAGCTTGCAGATGCGTGCCTCGAGACATCGAATATCAAATTATACGCCCCGATTGCTATCAACGCATATTGTGAACTTATTGAATTTGAGAAAAGCCAGATTGACCCCCAAAAACGAAAGTTTATCTGGGACGACGTCATCTGCTACACGGAACTTCTCTCGTCATCACAAAAGCACGAGCAGGCTATCTACGAAATCAAGAAGCTTAGCCGTTGGCTTTTAGATGATGAAGATGAACCCTTCTGGGAAACCTGGAACGAGGATGATCGTGAATTTGATTGCTCCAACACCAGACGTATTCAGGTCCTCCAGACTCCTGCTGCCCAAAAAGAATGGCTATCTGATAGACTTCCGCTTCAACTACGGGTGTGTCTTGGAACTAATCGCCTGAAACTTGGAAACGTGGAAGAAGGCCTTGTAAGTCAATCCTTTTGTCTATGTAATATACATCAATGTATACCTAACATGCTATCACTATAGTCCCATCTACAGTGTTTGCACCCATCTGTACCAGGAGCAATGGATATAGCCCTTGAGTATCCGTACCTTCTACAGGTTACCGCCGAGCATATATTCCACAATGGACTGATAATAGAAGCTACACCTTACTATCAGGCCATGCGAGATATCATCGGAATGAATGATTCTGTCACTCTATTCCAACTGGGGTGCTGTCATGTAGAAGGTAGCAATATAGAAGCTGCCGAAGAGTGTTTCCTGGCAACCATCGAGATTGACGATGGTAATATCGAGGCTCGTATTGAGCTAGCTAAGATCTATGAAAAAGCCAAGGAAGGAGAAGAAGCCCTCATTCTCGTCACTGAAGCTCTGGCCCTTCGTCACGCCCAACGCAGCGAGGAAGATGGTGCTTCTGGAACAGGAAACTCCGTAGATAAGAAGAGAACGAAATCTCGAAACCCCAATCCTCGCAATCCAAAGAGAAAGCGCAGAGCTACCAATATGATACCTACGAGATTCAGAACCCGTCGTCTGGGCGATCCAACTCAGCGTAGACGGGCCGAACAGGAACGCATGAAAGGTCTTCTTGAGAAGTATGGGGAGGCTCAAGGGATGCGTCAAAGAATTGCCAGCGGAGACTATGAACTCCTGGGAGCTTGGACTGGCATTGCACGGGAGTTGATTGATGATTTCCGATCATCGAAGAAATTCTACACATGGGATAGATATCTCAAACTTCTAGGCCAAACCACGGCTCAAACTGAGAATCAGAATGAAGGCAACAGATCAGCCTTGGATGAGATGGCCGAACGCCTCAGCAAAGGTATGAACGTGACGGGTTTCTTATATTATCTTCACAGACTGGATGATTGTACTAATATTGTATGTAGCTGTTCTCCCACAACCATCGGATATACCTGAGCCAGTTCATGCTACTACCGACGACAACTACCTTGGAATTCCATTTGACAACTGGCTAGATCTTTTCTTAGATTATTCAATGTGCTTGTGTCGCGACGGGCAGTACGAAGAGTCTGCTTCTGTATGCAATGCTGCCCGAGATTCAACGGTCTTCCGTAATTCAACCGAGTTCACTATTAGAATATACCTCACCTGGGGTGGTAAGTCGAAGAAACTGCCGTACCAACTATCAAACTGTTCTAACGCATATATATTATATACAGCATGTGCCGCATACGCCGGCGACGAAGAAGCGTGTGTTTCTATCTCGCGTAATCTGATTCGAGATGATCCAACCTCTGCCGACACATATCGTCTATTCGCCATCATGTCACGAATTTGCCAATCCACAGTGTCTTGGTATAACTCTGGCCCAGCGCAAAAGTTTTTGCTGCGTCAGATCAAGGCAATGGATGGAGCTTTGGCTACGACATCTACTGACAGTAATGGACAGCGGCGTGAGGCTAATTCTGACCATCTTCCTGATGTCAACGTGCTGATGCTATACGGACATATCCTATTCATGTCTACTAGTTACACATATGCTCTTCGTAAGTAAATTCTTCTTTAGTCCAAATCTACTTATGATAGGGGTTGCTTTACTCTAGGTAGTTATACTAATCTCGGTGATAGATTACTTTATGCGAGCTAGATCACTTGATCCCACAAATCCAGCTATAAACCTCAGCATTGGTCTCGGGTACATTCATTATGCACTCAAGCGACAGTCAGTCAACAGACAATATCTCATTCTACAGGGCATTGGCTTTATTCTGTCATATGTACAGCAGACCAAGGATGACGACCCCGAACACTCCCAAGAAGCAGAATACAACATTGCCCGAGTGCTCAACTTGGTGGGATTGCCACATCTAACCAGTTTATTCATCGATGCCCAGGTTGAGAGTCCGGAAATGCCTATACTGTCATCCGAACTATCTGACCTTGAAGTACAAACGTACTATAATATGGCGCTGGGCAGTTTGGCAAATGGAAGCCATGGTGACTTAAGCCGTCGTGTTCAAAATTTGATTCTATAGAGTCTTAAGTTGCGGGGCGTTTTAATTCAAAATCATATACGAGTGTATTGGTATGGAGATGGAAAGTTAAAATATTTTTACTGAATTTCATGCATCATTCGTTTTGTCTTGTGTACTTTTCAAAATTATTTTACATAAATGCCTTATGTCTCGACAATTCATAGTGAAGTTTGCTTTACTAAATATGATTTCTCTCCTTGTCTTTCTATTGCTTGCTATTTTGGTTCTCGTCTTTGTTCAAGCAGCCCATGGTACATATGTATATATATTAGCACCAAACCTGAATTGTTTCTGTGCCTCTTTGACAAGTTTATCACATGACACTTGTGATTTTCTGTATCATGTTGAGGTACTGAAGGTAAGAATTCTTCGTAGATACATAAGTTGACTGGTTGTTTTGGAATCCTTTTGTGTCCTTTTAATAGTTTTAGTTCACTTGATACTTGGCTCTTTGTTTATTCATAAGTCGTCGACATCTTACTAGCTTGTCCCCATGGTTGAATATATTCCGCCTCTATTCTTTGTTACTACCATACAAGGCATTTTTGATTGTTATTTGGCTGTCTATGGAGACTATGACGTTCCTCAATGACAATCATCTACTTATTCTACCATGGTTGCCGTCGGCTGATATGGTACCTAATTTTACGTAGGTTGCTTATAAGTGTTAAGTATCAATTTTACTATCCTTTTTTATTTTATTTTATTTTTGGGTCACTCCATTTATACGCCCCGTTTCTTTAAAATACGTCCCGCTACCTATTTGGGACACCATCATATTCACCGCCTGATGTCTGCCGGCGTTTATAAATTCCTGTAATCTTTAGTGAAAGTTTGCAATAAATTCTAGTCCCAATTCCATTGTTGACTCTATCAAAGAGGTTGAGGTGGGACAGCTTGCAGATATTTACTGACAATAGCCAGTGTCCCTATTTTTTAGATTGTAACTCACAACCTCATTTGCTCGCTTCTGTTTCGAGCTTCCCCATCTACCATCTTGTAGATGCAGAATATGGCCAGCTATCAGTATGATTTAACTACACAAAGTGGAAGGATACTAATATTACATCATGTCCCAGAACAAGAAATAAGATATTGTCTAGGTCTTTTTTATTGTTTATTTTTTATTTTTTTATTCATTAATCTTATTGTGGGTATACACAAGGGTGATCACCTAAGTTGTGCGGCTGGAGGTGGGGTTGTCGGATACCATGCGGTTGTACGTCGTCTCCCGCCATTCCGCCAGATAGAACTGGCGGATTTCGTCGGTTTCGAAGTGGCCTTTGATCATCGTAACCATGGTGTTGAAATCGAGGCGCTTGCCTGCGATGTTCTGATAGTAGTACTTGCTGGCTCATCCTTTCAGCATGATGGAGACCCCATGGTGGTATTGGTCCATAAAGAGTCCAACCTTCGTACATATGTCCCGGAAAATTTGCAATTTCATGTCGAATACGTCGTGCAACTCCCCACCATAGTGCATACTGTCGTTGTAGACCTTCATCATATTCATAATTGGGCCGGTTGGGATGTCGGTCGTGGTGGGTGCGGGCGTTGGCGCTGGGGTTGTCTTGCGCCCTCGTACCGGCTCCAACGGTGGGCTGATTGACTGATAACTGGTGCGGCTGTGGCGGCTGGCCGGTCGCGGGACAGGTGCCTCTGGTTCTACTCTCTGTATCGGTGTTCGGCTTGTTATGATTATTTGCTGCTCCATTTCCGCCTCATTGGTCCATTCCCCCGTCTCGTCTTGTTGGAGGCAATGGGCCAAAACTGCTCCGTACGACCTCTTTGGGGTGGGTGTTTGTGTACGTAGACTTTCTGAATTATAAGCTGTTCGTAAATGGGCTTAAGTGCTTGTCGGTTCCCCATCGAAAACAGCTCTTCCGTAAAGCCGTAAAATTCCATCTAGAATTCTCGGAACATAGTTTTCGGGGGATAGCGGGTGCATTCATCCTGCCATCGGTCTAGGGTTTGAGCGAGATATGTATTGACTGTTCGCTCATTATGATTGTCGTCGGTGGGGTCGAAGCTCTCGTTCCACCGATCCGGGTCGATCTTGAATCGGAGGCCGGTTGGAATCGTCATTTCGAATGACTGGCTGGCTTGTCGGGGTGGTTGTGTTGTTGTTGTTCCGGTATTCTGGGTTGGCGACGGTCTAGTTCCGATATTGCGGGGCGACTCGTAGATGTCACTGTCGTCTTCGTTGACCGTTGTGAGTGCGTCGGGGGCCGCTGTTTTCTCCGCGTTTCTTGTACTAGACCGTGTTTTTCTTGTGGTCTGTGGGGGTGACGCAGGAGCAGATGGTCATGCTTGCTGCGGGGTAGTTTTGCGCGCCAGCATTTCAGTTGTGTGGGTGCAATGTGGTCTGGTCGTTAATATGTCCTCTAGCGAGAGTTTGTCGAGTGGAGGACTTTAAATATCTGACCGATATCCAATCCGGCGTCGTATGATCTTAGTGATTTAGGTAGACGTTAAATATAATCAAATCAAATCAAATCAAATCGAAGGAAGCCAATGTACTGCGCCATGCCAAGTAGGCTCTCGCGCATCTTCTTCTCGTTTCTAACCATAAAGTTGATACTCAAGGACTTAAAGAGAGCCGCTACCATTCGGACGTCCACGGTAGACTCCCGCCACCCTCTGTGCATCACAAAGATAGAAGGGCACACCGATTTGTACGAGAGGTTGCTCCCGAAGCCGATCTGCGAGTCGAACAGGCTCCTTCTAGAAGAAAAGGGCCCCCGTGACTGTCTGCCGTCGTAGCTAGACAAAGAAGACACTGACGAAAGACATTTGAAAGAGGTGGTCGAGGCAGATCCGAAAACTCTACAGGTCTACTCCAATGGTTCTCGAGATGAGAAAGGCAGAACAAGGGCTAGCTGGTTATGATACCAAACTCTGTGAAGGTCTAGGGTCATGTGGTTCTCTACGAGAAGTGGCCGGCACAGAGGTTATTGCTGCAGACAATGCAGCCCAAGCGGCCATTAAGCATGCTCCTCCGATGCAGGTAGTCTGTATCTGTGCCTTGACAATTTTAGTGTTGCACAACGCATCTCCAATAGGGCTGGTAAGAATGGAACCTCTCAAGAGGCTGTCAACAAGATCCGAAGCTTACCCTATGAGTGGAAAGGAGGCCCTGAGCGTGTAGAACTAGCGGCCGGTGGCATCAGATGGGTCCCGGGACACACTGATGTTCCTGGCAACGAGCTAGTTTACAAGTTGGCGAAACAAGGGTGTACAAGCAATACTAAGCTTGTGGACCTCGACCGTGACCATATGTCCCTTGCTTCCGCCCACAGATGGAAAAACGCACAGCTAAATGCCGACTTCAACAAGTCATGGATAGCGGAGTGCGAGCCGAGAAAGCACCTTGGGGTTCGTTTTGAAACAAAGACTGTCTACAAGGTGGACTGGTTTAAAGACCAGCACAGATCTACGGTGGGACGAATCCTAACTGCCCAGACTGGTCATGGCGACTTTGCGGAGTACCATGACCGTTTCGAACATACGGATGCGGAAAGAAACTGTCCACTGTGCCATCAACGGAAGTAACCTTTCCATCCCTGGGCGTGCCCCAAAAATGAGAGACCACTCTGGACTATCCGCAACATTGAGAAGATGGTCGGAATGGGCGAGGGTTAGTGGTATAGAAATCGTAGGAGAAAGGATGGCGATAAAAACTGGAAGGTGTAACTGAGTAGAGAAACGATGTGGCCAAAGAATCACAGAGAGACTATCGATATTGGAACCCAAGAACATAACAGATAGAGGTTTGTTTGGGTTAGATGAGATCGAGAAACTCTGGAAAAGATATGACCTGGAAGTCAAGAGAAAGAAGGTGATATTTAATAAAGAAGAAAGGTTTATAGGAATAAAGAACACAAAAAGGAGGCTTTAGCATGAAAAAAAAAAGACATAGAAATTAAGCTAGAAAGCTTGCTAGGAAAATACATGTGATCTGAAAACCATGAGAAAAAAAAATTAGTATGAGAACAAGAGAAAAAGTTGCGATCTTCATGACACATAATCAATGAAAAGTTATGAACGACGAGATTTTCTCAGTGATAGGAAAGTCATGTAAAATAAAATAAACATTGAAACTGAGATCGTCAAGATATAAGAAAAGCATATATTGAAAGTATGAAAAGAAGACCGATAGATAACTAAATACATGAGAGTGAGATGTAGGTATTTGAAGATTTGTGTGGCATAAATAATGAAAGTAATAATTTAAAAGGTTCCACAAGGATCTGAGAGGGAGCAATTAGACAGAGACAACTGGAAAAGCAGAATACCAACTCAAATAGAATTTGATTCTAGGAATGACAGCTGGGATGTTTCATAACGAGCTATGTTTTTGAGGATTTGATATTGAAGTTGAGCCCAAGTTTTGATTCATTTTAGAAAGTCGAATCGAACCAAGTACTATTTAGCCACCTCTTTTTTCTGACTGTGGTAGCATAGGCTCCGCTCCGGTGGGCTCTTTTTTTCTGGACGAAGTTGGGATCAGGGCATCGGCGAGAGTCTTCTGGTTCTTATTGATGTAAATACGACTTAATGATGCAGAACGAGTGTTGGATGTTTACCACATATGAATGAGTAGTGGAGGCTGTGAATAAATTGGCTTTAAAGAAGGTAGATTGTTTAATGAACATAGAGAAGAAATCACTTGGAAATATATAAGACACATAGTTTGGAAACACAAAGAGGCTATGCTATATCAAAAAGAAACAACTAGATAGAGAGAAGGGACCACAAGCATAGCAATTGCTGACAAGGGAGGATAAAACCCGCATGATAAATAGCTTATTAAAGGGTGAGGATGAGAGAGTAATAATAGAGTTATGTAAAACTTGATCATAATTGTAGATAGTAAACTCCATGGAGAGTAAAAGAAGAATAAGCAATGTCGAAAGTCTGAGGAGAAGATTCCAACCGAACTAAATCATGAGATGAGAATATAAAAGACTTGAAGGTCATAACGAGATTAGAAATATCAAGGGTTTCACCCGAATCTTAGGGGAAGCAAGACCGGACAGAGAGAAAACTAAACAGACAGATCACTAACTCCAAGTTCAAGGAGTGTAAAGCAGGGCAATCTATGATAGCTGCTTGAAAGCGGGGTTTCTCCATACTGTTATGGTAATGTTGAAGCACACTATGGAAGGGCCCTCCTGGTGAAGTATCTTGATTTTAGTAGGCGTGATATGAAGATCATAGAAGAGAGAGGTGTATGAGAACCAAGAGGATAGAAAAAAGTGGAGAAATGTTCGGAGGACCTGTCATCTGGACATCATAGAAAATAATTCGATCTAGAGAGCATGTAAAGAACATGTTGTACACAAATTAAATGGGTTACAGGAAGACCTATATTTAGACAGAAAGATGTCATATGAGAATTCTAGGAAAAATTCTTAAGGTAGCAACCATGAGAAACAGGCGAGATTTCTATGCCATGGAATCACTAAATGATCATAAAGGTCGAGACAATATAAGTTCCAGGAGACCTATTCATAGAAGAAAAAATATTGGACCTGAGATTTTGCTATGAAAAGGAAAAGACAACCAAATATCGAAAGTTTTAAGAGTAGATTTAGGTGGAACTAAAAACACAAGTTGGTATAGATACTCATAGAACTTCAGTGTTAGATTGAAAACCACAATTTTGAACGATGACCTCAATAATAATCTAGTGAACTGGCAGAGGTGGTCGAAATAAGACTCCGATCTGTTTAAAGTATAAAAAAAGAGATAGTATAGGAAAAGAACAGAAGAAAGACAAACAGCGCGGAAAAAGAGTTTGCAAAGAGTGTGTGCTGAAGATGTCAAGATAGGTCCTGGCCTAAGCAGAACCGAAGAGTCTTGACATTATAGTTGGATTATCAGAACATATATAATTGGCTATCTTAGGGCTCACCATACTTTCATTTCAGCAGCCTGTAGGTTAGAGGTATATATTTTTCTATTGTAGAGGGCTATGGGCCTAGTTTCATGTATATGATGATAGATATCGTTGTCCGCAAGTTTTTAATTTCTTTTTCTTTCCTCTTTATATCTTAGTGGATCAAACTATCCTACCACAGACTGATTGTCTTGTTACCTTTCTGGATCGTTATATAACATTCTCTTAGATGAGCATTGAATAAATCACAATTTAAACAGTAGTGTAGTCAAGAATTGGCATGTCAAAGTGAGATGCAGCATAGAAGCTGGGCATCTAATGTAAGTTGGAACAAGGGAGATAGAAGATATATTCTACAGACACAATAAACGGGGCCCATAAAGAGTCTATTACACTTTTACAGGTAATACAGTAATTTATATGGGATTGGGTTTCAGTTTTTAGTCTGAAAACGGGATGACCTAATAGGACGGTAGTGATGATCTACCCTAGAAAGTAAGATTGTCTGTCTTTTTATGATTAATCAATCTTATGGGGTTATGAGGATTGGGTAAATTGAGTGGTAAAAAGGACTTGATAAACTTAAGACGAAAAATACTAAAAACAAATCAAAGTGATGGAATAAGTTCATATCCCAAAAGACCATGTATGATAATGTGCCAATAGAGAAGAGTTGGCTCTAGTATGTATTGAAAAAGGCTATATTTCACCATGAGGATACCAGTTAAGCGGGTCTAAAACCCTTACAAAGGGTGTGTGATGAATAATGCTGACATACTACAGAACAAACTTACGAGAACCTGATATGAAAATTTTTCAGACATCATTGACTCTAACTCTGTAAAACCAAGATCACTGCCTGAGCTCTATGTCAGGCTTTATGAAAGGTAACTCTATCCCGTAGGCCTGTGCCATGATTTGAAACACAGTTCTAAAAGTATCATGCTGTCCGACAAGACTTATATTAGAGTTAGTAGAAGAGTAATTTATCTTGTGGTAGAATAAAAATGCTGTCGATTGAGTGTATGAATATACCGTAAAAATATCCTAAGCCTTGGTGGTATGAACATTTGTTTTCTCGTCTCAAGATGCTTGAGCCTCCTTTTGTATGCTTCACCTTATTCTACTACCTCTTTTTTTGCCGAGGCTATAGTTATTCGGTCTACTGATTTGATCTTTGACCTTGCAGATAGTCGAATAATCTGCACCTCTCGATAGTTACTCAGTTTTCAGTTCTGTTTGAACTTCCTCTCCCCACGTTCAATATTCATTATATTATCCGTGCTTTGTTTCGCATAATTATATTTCTAATCTTATAAATATTTCTTGTGATTCGGTTTTCTATAATGTCAATGTTGTCCTATTGTCATAACACTTTGCCCTACCTCTTCTTGGAGAGAATGGCAATAGAAACCGTAAAATGGAACTTAGTAGGAACTCTTCTAGCAAAGACTTGACCCAGGAACCACGCGATGATAAGATCTAGAAACTGCAGCGAGAAAAAATGGGACATTGGAGCCGGAGAATGAGGTGAATTAGGAATTTGTGTAAGAAAGAGGTATATATTGAAGGATAATATCCTAGTAGGGAAGTTAGAGATGACGCAAAAAAGATATGACCAAAGTATTAAGGAGAGAATGGTGATATCGAAATTGAAAGAATGTAATAAATATAGACTTGTTTGGGGGAGATGAGATGCAGTAATTATACTCAACTAGGGCGGTATTTGTTTCCATCCTTTCCCTTACTATCTACAAAAGGCATCTTAAGCTTGAATCAATGATGAAAACTATATATTTATAACTGTTCAATGTAGTTATTTGAATTACTAATTTTAGTAATTTTTGTCTTAGAAAATCAGATAATAACTAGCTTGTGTCTCGTTTGCTGGTAGACAAGCACTCCAAGTAGGGAAGGTGTGCCTTGAAGATGAGGTTACACAATCACCGCATGGCGCACTAAGACTATATGATATAGGAACGTGAATAATTTTTTTGCATATTCTAATGATTTGAATATAAAATATAGTAAAACATAAAGATCTAGTTTGAAATATACCGTTGAATTTCTACAAAATAACAGCACATGGACTTAAAATGATAACGTAACACCACAAAAAGATACAAAATAGAACAAAAAAAAAGAGAATCGCAGCGGATAAGGTTCGAATTACCAGTTGAACTGGAGCATCGGGAATTGAGCCCAATGCGGGGGTCGAACCCGCAGCCTTAAGATTAAGAGTCTTACGCTCTACCGATTGAGCTAACCGGGCCGGGTTTTGATTACGGAAGTTTCGGCGACAATGACGATTCTCGAATCTTGCCGCACCGGGCCGAATAACCCTAACCCTAAACACTACGGCGTTGTATAATCTCAGTGATTCAAGTAATTGTAAGGTTTATTCAAGTCAAGTCAAGCCGGACTGGCTATTTAGCATTCTGTCTGATGAAAACACACTCTGTTGCACCGGTCATAGTTTCTCTTGGCCTTAAAGCTAGACCCTAAAAGGTCATGGGAGATGCTTGAATCGCGCTTCTTCAATTAGTAGTCGCCCAGGTGTTGGTCAAAGTGCTTGAACACTTTCGTCTGTCTACAATGTGCCTTTATATCGTTTCGAGATAACATTATATAGATATTAAATGGTGAAGCTAAAATCAAATCCAGTGGTCTGTAGAGACTGAGTTGGTGGTCCGCAAAGGGAACTTGCTGATATTAGGTAGATTTTCAATAGTACATAAACAAAAAACTTGCCAAAGGAATCCCTATAAGTCTTACTGATATTGCTACTTTATGTTCGTTCGGACGGGAGTTCTGTGCTTGCCATGTCTTATGATACTTCCGTCGTATTCCTGCTGATGATAATTTTAACTGAAGTTTACATCCATTAGCAGAACGACACCAATTACACAAAAAAGGCACTTAGCCCCATAAAGTTGAATGTGATCTGCTTTAAAGCTGGCAGCTGGCAAAGTGCTCATAGAGGTACATCCCTGACAAAATGTTTTAGCTCTGCAAATGAGTGGTTGTGAATATCAGATCGTACTCTTCTAGTAGTTGATGTTGTTCGTGGTGTTGAATCTGATTGTCACAACCACCCCCTCGCCGGTGCTGAAGCTTACTTCAAAGACTGATGTATGACTACCATGCCGTGGTATTGCTGTGAAATACTAGTAGGTAGACATTCAGTAATGATTCTTTCATTCATTCGTACGGCTAACGAGCACTGGACACCTGACATCATTTTGATGCACTATAGTGACATACGGCCATCATGTATCTTGAATTCTGTGCATAACCATGGAACTGTCGTACAGTATGTCGAGGCCGCTGACCAGTGGCCCCCACAACTCATTTCAGCATTGGACCTAGCCATCTTACATTAGTATGAAATGTACTTGAAGGGCAATCTCAAACCAATTGATTGTTTGCAAATTTGTGCAAAGAGCCCCAAGAGTACAATTTTGTCTTAGGAATTTATATTTACATGGGGTATGCGGTAGATGATGCTAAAATTCGGTCGTATTTTTAGTCTAGATCATCGTCGTGTTAGTTACGATGGTGGTCTGTGCAAATGTATTGTGTTGCTCACTGACTTGCCGTGCTACCATATATTGTGGTATTATAGACTTGGGTAATGCTCTTTACCTCTAGATGCAGTTAACATTTTCTGGCACTGACGGGAAGATAGTCCTCTTGGTTCTTGAGTTCGTATAAGAGAACATTTAATATAGACATGGTGGGCCTAGGTCTGTATTGTTAATTGTATACTAAGCTAGTTTGAAACTGTAGAGATCTAAGAGTTAGCTGAGAGCGTCTACTGTCCTGGCGCAGAACGTCCTCTTACCTCTCGTCGTGTTTTACATATGGCGAACCATTCCACCAATGCCGATATAGATGCGGAGGGTGTGCCTGATGCTGATATCTCCAACACAGATGGTGAGAGGGCCATTGATGGCTGTGCGAGCAGCCAATGCTCTGGCTTGAGAAGCGGAAGACCAGCCTTCATCCTCTAGTTTTGTGATATGGGAGGCTTTAGTTACATCTTGACCATGAGACTTAAACCCGTTTTTAGGGGTCTTTTTTTTTTTTTAATTCATTTATCTTATGGAGCTATAGAGCTATGAAGATTTTAAAGGAAACAACGAATAAATCAATTGGTTTGAGATTGCCCTTCAAGTACATTTCATACTAATGTAAGATGGCTAGGTCCAATGCTGAAATGAGTTGTGGGGGCCACTGGTCAGCGGCCTCGACATACTGTACGACAGTTCCATGGTTATGCACAGAATTCAAGATACATGATGGCCGTATGTCACTATAGTGCATCAAAATGATGTCAGGTGTCCAGTGCTCGTTAGCCGTACGAATGAATGAAAGAATCATTACTGAATGTCTACCTACTAGTATTTCACAGCAATACCACGGCATGGTAGTCATACATCAGTCTTTGAAGTAAGCTTCAGCACCGGCGAGGGGGTGGTTGTGACAATCAGATTCAACACCACGAACAACATCAACTACTAGAAGAGTACGATCTGATATTCACAACCACTCATTTGCAGAGCTAAAACATTTTGTCAGGGATGTACCTCTATGAGCACTTTGCCAGCTGCCAGCTTTAAAGCAGATCACATTCAACTTTATGGGGCTAAGTGCCTTTTTTGTGTAATTGGTGTCGTTCTGCTAATGGATGTAAACTTCAGTTAAAATTATCATCAGCAGGAATACGACGGAAGTATCATAAGACATGGCAAGCACAGAACTCCCGTCCGAACGAACATAAAGTAGCAATATCAGTAAGACTTATAGGGATTCCTTTGGCAAGTTTTTTGTTTATGTACTATTGAAAATCTACCTAATATCAGCAAGTTCCCTTTGCGGACCACCAACTCAGTCTCTACAGACCACTGGATTTGATTTTAGCTTCACCATTTAATATCTATATAATGTTATCTCGAAACGATATAAAGGCACATTGTAGACAGACGAAAGTGTTCAAGCACTTTGACCAACACCTGGGCGACTACTAATTGAAGAAGCGCGATTCAAGCATCTCCCATGACCTTTTAGGGTCTAGCTTTAAGGCCAAGAGAAACTATGACCGGTGCAACAGAGTGTGTTTTCATCAGACAGAATGCTAAATAGCCAGTCCGGCTTGACTTGACTTGAATAAACCTTACAATTACTTGAATCACTGAGATTATACAACGCCGTAGTGTTTAGGGTTAGGGTTATTCGGCCCGGTGCGGCAAGATTCGAGAATCGTCATTGTCGCCGAAACTTCCGTAATCAAAACCCGGCCCGGTTAGCTCAATCGGTAGAGCGTAAGACTCTTAATCTTAAGGCTGCGGGTTCGACCCCCGCATTGGGCTCAATTCCCGATGCTCCAGTTCAACTGGTAATTCGAACCTTATCCGCTGCGATTCTCTTTTTTTTTGTTCTATTTTGTATCTTTTTGTGGTGTTACGTTATCATTTTAAGTCCATGTGCTGTTATTTTGTAGAAATTCAACGGTATATTTCAAACTAGATCTTTATGTTTTACTATATTTTATATTCAAATCATTAGAATATGCAAAAAAAT
This sequence comes from Davidsoniella eucalypti, assembly GCA_004009845.1. Lineage (NCBI taxonomy): Eukaryota > Fungi > Ascomycota > Sordariomycetes > Microascales > Ceratocystidaceae > Davidsoniella > Davidsoniella eucalypti. The sequence goes on along the minus strand of RMBW01000147.1, from coordinate 25,360 downwards.
TATTCACGTTCCTATATCATATAGTCTTAGTGCGCCATGCGGTGATTGTGTAACCTCATCTTCAAGGCACACCTTCCCTACTTGGAGTGCTTGTCTACCAGCAAACGAGACACAAGCTAGTTATTATCTGATTTTCTAAGACAAAAATTACTAAAATTAGTAATTCAAATAACTACATTGAACAGTTATAAATATATAGTTTTCATCATTGATTCAAGCTTAAGATGCCTTTTGTAGATAGTAAGGGAAAGGATGGAAACAAATACCGCCCTAGTTGAGTATAATTACTGCATCTCATCTCCCCCAAACAAGTCTATATTTATTACATTCTTTCAATTTCGATATCACCATTCTCTCCTTAATACTTTGGTCATATCTTTTTTGCGTCATCTCTAACTTCCCTACTAGGATATTATCCTTCAATATATACCTCTTTCTTACACAAATTCCTAATTCACCTCATTCTCCGGCTCCAATGTCCCATTTTTTCTCGCTGCAGTTTCTAGATCTTATCATCGCGTGGTTCCTGGGTCAAGTCTTTGCTAGAAGAGTTCCTACTAAGTTCCATTTTACGGTTTCTATTGCCATTCTCTCCAAGAAGAGGTAGGGCAAAGTGTTATGACAATAGGACAACATTGACATTATAGAAAACCGAATCACAAGAAATATTTATAAGATTAGAAATATAATTATGCGAAACAAAGCACGGATAATATAATGAATATTGAACGTGGGGAGAGGAAGTTCAAACAGAACTGAAAACTGAGTAACTATCGAGAGGTGCAGATTATTCGACTATCTGCAAGGTCAAAGATCAAATCAGTAGACCGAATAACTATAGCCTCGGCAAAAAAAGAGGTAGTAGAATAAGGTGAAGCATACAAAAGGAGGCTCAAGCATCTTGAGACGAGAAAACAAATGTTCATACCACCAAGGCTTAGGATATTTTTACGGTATATTCATACACTCAATCGACAGCATTTTTATTCTACCACAAGATAAATTACTCTTCTACTAACTCTAATATAAGTCTTGTCGGACAGCATGATACTTTTAGAACTGTGTTTCAAATCATGGCACAGGCCTACGGGATAGAGTTACCTTTCATAAAGCCTGACATAGAGCTCAGGCAGTGATCTTGGTTTTACAGAGTTAGAGTCAATGATGTCTGAAAAATTTTCATATCAGGTTCTCGTAAGTTTGTTCTGTAGTATGTCAGCATTATTCATCACACACCCTTTGTAAGGGTTTTAGACCCGCTTAACTGGTATCCTCATGGTGAAATATAGCCTTTTTCAATACATACTAGAGCCAACTCTTCTCTATTGGCACATTATCATACATGGTCTTTTGGGATATGAACTTATTCCATCACTTTGATTTGTTTTTAGTATTTTTCGTCTTAAGTTTATCAAGTCCTTTTTACCACTCAATTTACCCAATCCTCATAACCCCATAAGATTGATTAATCATAAAAAGACAGACAATCTTACTTTCTAGGGTAGATCATCACTACCGTCCTATTAGGTCATCCCGTTTTCAGACTAAAAACTGAAACCCAATCCCATATAAATTACTGTATTACCTGTAAAAGTGTAATAGACTCTTTATGGGCCCCGTTTATTGTGTCTGTAGAATATATCTTCTATCTCCCTTGTTCCAACTTACATTAGATGCCCAGCTTCTATGCTGCATCTCACTTTGACATGCCAATTCTTGACTACACTACTGTTTAAATTGTGATTTATTCAATGCTCATCTAAGAGAATGTTATATAACGATCCAGAAAGGTAACAAGACAATCAGTCTGTGGTAGGATAGTTTGATCCACTAAGATATAAAGAGGAAAGAAAAAGAAATTAAAAACTTGCGGACAACGATATCTATCATCATATACATGAAACTAGGCCCATAGCCCTCTACAATAGAAAAATATATACCTCTAACCTACAGGCTGCTGAAATGAAAGTATGGTGAGCCCTAAGATAGCCAATTATATATGTTCTGATAATCCAACTATAATGTCAAGACTCTTCGGTTCTGCTTAGGCCAGGACCTATCTTGACATCTTCAGCACACACTCTTTGCAAACTCTTTTTCCGCGCTGTTTGTCTTTCTTCTGTTCTTTTCCTATACTATCTCTTTTTTTATACTTTAAACAGATCGGAGTCTTATTTCGACCACCTCTGCCAGTTCACTAGATTATTATTGAGGTCATCGTTCAAAATTGTGGTTTTCAATCTAACACTGAAGTTCTATGAGTATCTATACCAACTTGTGTTTTTAGTTCCACCTAAATCTACTCTTAAAACTTTCGATATTTGGTTGTCTTTTCCTTTTCATAGCAAAATCTCAGGTCCAATATTTTTTCTTCTATGAATAGGTCTCCTGGAACTTATATTGTCTCGACCTTTATGATCATTTAGTGATTCCATGGCATAGAAATCTCGCCTGTTTCTCATGGTTGCTACCTTAAGAATTTTTCCTAGAATTCTCATATGACATCTTTCTGTCTAAATATAGGTCTTCCTGTAACCCATTTAATTTGTGTACAACATGTTCTTTACATGCTCTCTAGATCGAATTATTTTCTATGATGTCCAGATGACAGGTCCTCCGAACATTTCTCCACTTTTTTCTATCCTCTTGGTTCTCATACACCTCTCTCTTCTATGATCTTCATATCACGCCTACTAAAATCAAGATACTTCACCAGGAGGGCCCTTCCATAGTGTGCTTCAACATTACCATAACAGTATGGAGAAACCCCGCTTTCAAGCAGCTATCATAGATTGCCCTGCTTTACACTCCTTGAACTTGGAGTTAGTGATCTGTCTGTTTAGTTTTCTCTCTGTCCGGTCTTGCTTCCCCTAAGATTCGGGTGAAACCCTTGATATTTCTAATCTCGTTATGACCTTCAAGTCTTTTATATTCTCATCTCATGATTTAGTTCGGTTGGAATCTTCTCCTCAGACTTTCGACATTGCTTATTCTTCTTTTACTCTCCATGGAGTTTACTATCTACAATTATGATCAAGTTTTACATAACTCTATTATTACTCTCTCATCCTCACCCTTTAATAAGCTATTTATCATGCGGGTTTTATCCTCCCTTGTCAGCAATTGCTATGCTTGTGGTCCCTTCTCTCTATCTAGTTGTTTCTTTTTGATATAGCATAGCCTCTTTGTGTTTCCAAACTATGTGTCTTATATATTTCCAAGTGATTTCTTCTCTATGTTCATTAAACAATCTACCTTCTTTAAAGCCAATTTATTCACAGCCTCCACTACTCATTCATATGTGGTAAACATCCAACACTCGTTCTGCATCATTAAGTCGTATTTACATCAATAAGAACCAGAAGACTCTCGCCGATGCCCTGATCCCAACTTCGTCCAGAAAAAAAGAGCCCACCGGAGCGGAGCCTATGCTACCACAGTCAGAAAAAAGAGGTGGCTAAATAGTACTTGGTTCGATTCGACTTTCTAAAATGAATCAAAACTTGGGCTCAACTTCAATATCAAATCCTCAAAAACATAGCTCGTTATGAAACATCCCAGCTGTCATTCCTAGAATCAAATTCTATTTGAGTTGGTATTCTGCTTTTCCAGTTGTCTCTGTCTAATTGCTCCCTCTCAGATCCTTGTGGAACCTTTTAAATTATTACTTTCATTATTTATGCCACACAAATCTTCAAATACCTACATCTCACTCTCATGTATTTAGTTATCTATCGGTCTTCTTTTCATACTTTCAATATATGCTTTTCTTATATCTTGACGATCTCAGTTTCAATGTTTATTTTATTTTACATGACTTTCCTATCACTGAGAAAATCTCGTCGTTCATAACTTTTCATTGATTATGTGTCATGAAGATCGCAACTTTTTCTCTTGTTCTCATACTAATTTTTTTTTCTCATGGTTTTCAGATCACATGTATTTTCCTAGCAAGCTTTCTAGCTTAATTTCTATGTCTTTTTTTTTTCATGCTAAAGCCTCCTTTTTGTGTTCTTTATTCCTATAAACCTTTCTTCTTTATTAAATATCACCTTCTTTCTCTTGACTTCCAGGTCATATCTTTTCCAGAGTTTCTCGATCTCATCTAACCCAAACAAACCTCTATCTGTTATGTTCTTGGGTTCCAATATCGATAGTCTCTCTGTGATTCTTTGGCCACATCGTTTCTCTACTCAGTTACACCTTCCAGTTTTTATCGCCATCCTTTCTCCTACGATTTCTATACCACTAACCCTCGCCCATTCCGACCATCTTCTCAATGTTGCGGATAGTCCAGAGTGGTCTCTCATTTTTGGGGCACGCCCAGGGATGGAAAGGTTACTTCCGTTGATGGCACAGTGTGTAAGAGACTAAGGCCTGATAGTATTAGCCAAGACATGCCTTGTCGCTACTAGGGTATAACTATAAATAGGGATCAACTCCCTCCGGATATTACTCTTAGGTTTCCTTTCTTCTTCATCGGTCTCAACTTATTTAGAACAATACGATACCTTTTTTCACAATCCTCGTATACTCTCACATTTTGAGACCGATAACTTTGATTGTTTTTAAAATTTTAGGCCAAAGCCAGATTGCTTTGTTTACGTTTATTTTTTTATTTTTTTTCCAAGCCTGATTGCTCATCCTCTCGTCCAAGCCAGACCGCTTGTTACACCTCTATCCAGACCTTATTTGTCTATTATTCCAGCCCAAGCCAGATGTAATGGACAGGCAGGCAGGAGTTCAAAGGGAAACAAGTGATCACTAGGAGAGTAATTGTAAGTGACTAAGGCCTAGTAAGGTTAGCCAAGGCATTCCTTGTCAGTACTAGAATCGGCTATAAGTAGGGACCTATTCCCGCCGATTATTAGTCTTAGTTTCTCTTTCTCCTTCATCGGTCTCAATCGAATCATTCTTTTACGACCAGTTTTCTTCGCAACTCCTCGTATATCGTCTCATTTTGAGACCGATAACTTCTTTATCTTGTCCAAGCATCCGCTTGCCCCTTTGTCCGAGCATCTGCTCGCTGTATTCACTTCTGTCCAAGCCGTCCGCTTGCCCTCTCCTCTGTCCAAGCCATCCGCTTGCTTTCCCCTCTTCTTTGTCCAAACACCGTCGCTGTTTGCCCCTATTGAGACGATCTAAGGAGGGACGAGGCCAACAATCTTAGAAAGGAGAGATTAGATTGTGGCCGATGGAGAGAAGGACTATTATCTGTTGGAATAACGGCGGGAAGACGTCCCTATTTATAACCGTTTTGCATAGGCTTAGATCAAGCTTAGCCAAACCAACCAGGGCCTTAGACCCTTACATCAACAGGGCGCTGGAGCAGAAGGAACAGGAACGACCGCCCTTACCTGACTGGTTAAGACCCGTGGCCTCAGCTTTTGAAGCGAAGGCATCCAAGGACCTCCCGCCACACCGGCCTGGAGTAGACCTGAAAATCGAACTGCTTGAAGGGAAAACGTTACCGGTACAATCGCTCTACCCGCTGTCGCGTGCTGAATTGTTGGTGATGCAAAAGACTTTGACTGAACTACTGGGGACAAGATGGATAAAGGATACAAAATCTGAAGTGGGCTCTCCCGTCCTATTTGTAAAGAAACCTGGAGGTGGAATTCGCTTCTGTGTGGACTACCGCGCAGTCAACGCTATCTCCAAGAAGGATTCCTACCCACTTCCCCTTATCCACGACACCCTTCGGCAAATCTCGGCTGCCAAATGGGTCTCCAAGGTCGATGTCATTGCTGCTTTCCATCGTATTCGTATAGCCCCTGGCTACGAGGAGTTAACCGCTTTTCGGACTCCCCTAGGGGCCTTTGAATGGAACGTGATCCCTTTCGGTTTGACTAATGCCCCTGCTGCCTTCCAGCGTTACATCAATTCGGTCCTTCGGAAATGGCTAGGCATCAGCTGCAGCGCCTACATTGACGATGTAGACATCTACTCCAGTGGTACTGAGGAAGAGCACAGGAAGTTAGTGCTCGAAATCGTCCACGCACTCGATCTCGCCGGCCTGCAACTCGACCTCCGCAAGTGCCAGTTCCTGGCTAAGGAAATCAAGTTCCTCGGCTTCATCGTTGGCCCAGGTATTGGCATCAAGGCAGACCCTGAGAAAACCCTTGCGATTCGCAACTGGAGTTCTCCCACTACTTTGAAAGGTCTACGTGGATTTATCGGCTTCGTCAATTTCTATCGAGACTTTGTTCCTCGACTGTCTGAGATGATAGCGCCGATGGTAGGGTTAACCAAGAAGGATACCCCCTTTGTGTGGTCTGACGCATGCGCGCACGCTTTCGCCGAGGTTAAGAGAGCCTTCCTCACTCCCCCTGTCCTGACCCCTTTCGACCCGTTGAGAGAAACGGTATTAACCGCGGACTCTTCCGGTTACGCCCTAGGAGCAGAGTTGTCCCAGCGAGGAGACGATGGTCTCATGCACCCCATTGCTTTTCTCTCACGCAAACTTACACCCCCCGAAGCCAATTACCCCATTCACGATAAGGAGATGTTGGCTATCTACTGGTCCATTCGAGAATGGCGCCATTTCCTCCTAGGGGTTGACTTCGTGGTGTGGACCGACCACCGTAACTTGGAGTACTTTCAGACCAAGAGAACGCTGGCCGAGAGACAACGCCGCTGGGGATATGAGCTTTCGGACTTTAGTTTCTGCCTACGCCACCGCCCAGGTACTGAGCAAGTTGTGCCAGACGCCCTGTCTAGAAGGGACCAGGACATGCCAGCCAACGAAAGTGACGACAGGCTGGCTAGTCGCTTCCACCAACTCCTCGAGAAGAGTGAGTCAAGCAACGACCTGGTGGTAATCGGCGCAGTTTGGGCTCAGGAGCCTGACAAGGACGCGCCGACTGACGACAAGGCGACTAAGTGTCACGGGCTAAGGCCCAGTTGGTATTTGTCTAGGTATTTACCTAGTCAGATAAACGGCTATAAATAGGGACCTATTCCCGCCGTATTCCAACAGATATTAGCCTTTCTCCTTCATCGGTATCAATCGAAGTCCTTTCTACTAGATTGCTTGCCACTGCCTCACCTAGTTCGTGTCATTTTGATACCGATCTACAGCTTTTACTTATTACTTTACTATCCAGTGCAGCGTCCATACCTCACTTGACCCTTTTTATCTTTACTATCTAGTGCAGCGTCCATACCTCACTCAACCTTTTATCATATTTTCAGTGCAGCGTCCTCACCTCACTTGACACTTTATCCATAAATTAACGCGACGTTTCTTCCGCACTTATCCAATTTCTGCACCATGATGCACACTATCCTTCTCCATGTCTGGGAGATTGCCCTCGGCCTCTTTTACGGCCTCACCGATTCACTAGCCTTCCTCTTTTTGGGCCCTATCATCTTTATCTTCCTAGCGGACTCTACGCTACGCCTCATCCAGGCCTTCAAAGCCAAGCACGTCCCCACCCCCTTTCACTCGCAGAAACGCCTGTGGACTCGCTCCGGCTGGTGCTACCTCTCCCTCTTCAAGCGCTCCGAGCGTCCCCGCCTAGCCAAACTACTTGGCCCCTTCCCTGCTGGTCCTCTTATCTTGTCCCACGCTTCGCACTTCCACAGCCACCTTCACTGCATGACCTTCGCATCTGGCATCATTGGCCACATTGCACCCATGCCCACTAGGATCCGGTCCACCCGAAGCGCACAGATCCTCACAGTCCGCGCCCTGACCAACCCCCACATACTAGGGTTTGGCTCGGACACCATCGATGACAACATGGACTCCTTCCTCCACCAGCCAGAGATAGGCCCCCAGCCTAGGCCCGCTCCCCTGCGCACCTCGATCTGCGGACGCCCACGCGCCAAGGTCTACTCCACCGAGGCAACACGTACACTCGACTATCTCACACAGGTCTACCAAGGCAAACTCCAAGCAGCCTCCAGGGACCCGGTGGACTGGATCACCTTCAAGAAAGGCCGCTGGGCCTTCCAATTCCACGAGAACCTAAACATCGCGGAAATTCAGTTGATCGCCCTCCAAAACCTACTCAAGGAGAACGCCCCTGAACTCGGCCAACTGGACAAGCTCTATGAGCTCCTCAACGACATTGCCACAGACATCACCTCCTTCCTCACACCAAAGAAACCTGTCCAGCCACCGGTTGTCAAGGATGAATACGACGAGGAAGAAGAACTAGCGGCTCTCGCTGAAACCCTAGAACGTCATGGCCTCAAACTAGCCGCCCCTACCCGTAACGCTCCTACCTCCGCTCAAACACACGCACCCTCTACGACGCCCACATCAACGCCCCTAGCTGGCGGCATTACCATTCTCCCCAACCGCGAAGACTCCATCTCTCGCCGTAAGGACGTCCTAGACGCTGTGCGCAAATTCGACGGATCGTTCGACTACACCACATGGAAGCACGAGCTCAACGAGAAATTCCTCGTCGACTTCCAGAGGTTTCACTCGCCTAGGGACCAACTAGCTTACACCATGAACTCACTCTCTCCCGAGATCAGGGACCAAGTCCGCCCCAAGTACCTTCAGCACTTAGCGTCCCCTACCGGCTTCCAGCTATTTATCGCGTACCTAGACTCACGCTATGACGACCCAGACCGCGCCAGAACGGCCAACCGCCTACTGATGAAAATAAAGCAGGGACCTAGCGAGCCTTTCGAAACATTCACCAACCGCCTATGCGCCCTCCGCGACAAAGCCCAAATTACAGACCATAACACACTACTGTCCATCCTCCAAGAAGGCCTGCACCCAGACATGCAGGATCACCTTGCCACGCTCTTCCACATCAGACCCTTCGACACTATGATAGCAACAATGCGTCCTGTCGCCAGAGTCAAGGAAACCAACAAGGCTCGCCGTGCAACCTCCTCCAACTGGCGCCAGCCTACCCCTATGCAGCCCTCTCAGGCGCCCCCCGTGAACAGCAGCGCAACCACTTTCAAGCCCTGCCTCTTTTGTCAACAGACCACGCACTCCTCGTTCAAGTGCTCAGACGCTCCCCCCTGCTCCTCCTGCAACCTAAAGGGACATTCCCCGAGGTTCTGCCCAAGCTCCCCTAACTTCTGCTCCAAATGCAAGAGACCAGGCCACAGCACCGCAGAATGCCGTAACTCACGCAACGCCAGGGGTGCCATCCGCGCCAACGCCGCGGCCACTAAGCCATCCATCTCCCTAGAGGATGTTCGCTCAATGATCAATGAATGTCTAAGTACCTCGCAACCGCAATCCTCTAGCACCGCCCCTTCAGTCAGCAATGAGCCGGATTTTTAGATAGTCGGGGGAAACCGCTCCCCGACAAGGGGGAATCAATTGGAGATAGAATAGTCAGATTAGAAATGAGTGCCTCGGGTAATTATTTAGACGTAAGTTTAGGTGACTACTCGACTAAGGCCCTCGTGGATAGTGGCTGCCTCACTGTCGCCGTCGTTCCCCCGCGTCTCCTCCCCCACGCCATCCTCACCCACACCATCTCCGAACGAGAGATTGTCCAAGTCACTACACAGGACAACCCCCCGCACATCGACACCATCGCCGCCTTCTCCCTCACCATCAACGGCCACCAAGAAACCATTTGGGCCTACGTGGTTCCTGGCCAAACTGAGGACATCATCCTAGGCCAGAGATGGTTGGTAAACAACGATGTAAGGCTCCGGCCTCGGAAACAAGAGGTGATTATCGCACCTGCTGAAGAGCTAAACGCAGAGGAATTTTATAAACTCTGCAGCGAGGAGGGCAACGTGAGTATTTATAGAGCTTCGCTGGAGAACATCCAGATCGCTCTCGCCCATAAGGACAAATCACGTCCGCATTTACCCGACTGGTTAGAGCCAGTAGCCTCGGCTTTCGACCCTAAACTAGCCGAGACACTACCCCCGCACAGGCCAGGAGTAGACTTGGAAATCAGGCTCAAACCAGGCGCCAAAATCCCTACCCAGTCGCTCTACCCCCTCACACGCTGAGAGGATCTAAGGAGGGACGAGGCCAGCAATCTTAGAAAGGGTGATTAGATTGTGGCCGATGGAGAGAAGGACTATTATCTGTTGGAATAACGGCGGGAAGACGTCCCTATTTATAACCGTTTTGCATAGGCTTAGATCAAGCTTAGCCAAACCAACCAGGGCCTTAGACCCTTACAATAGCCTCCCCCTCCACCGGCAGAAAAAATATACTACCTAACTAATGTTTTTCTAATTACAAATACCAATAAAACAACCCGTGTACGCTAAAACCAATATTGCAACATCAATAAATTCCTGCCTAATCCTTGGCGTGCCCGAAACTCTTGGGGGCGTGTATATTCTGCATCTGCGACGCCCAGGGGGGGTGCAATCCGACCACGAGGTACTAGTCCTTCTTCTTCCGATCACGACTTAGCCGGGCTTACTACCGGGGCGTGCGACTTATCCGGGCTCGATACCGGGGCGTATGTGAAGCCTTGGGGGGTACATGGTGTCTTCATTTCCCCCTGCCTATCGCAGGAAAAATGGTTGAAAAGGCGGTGTAAAAATTAAGGGGGCGCCGTCGGGCGCATTCGGAGGGTTTCCAGGGGGGCCTGGTAGATGCAATTCTGTGGGATGGGGGGTCCGTGTTGACCCCCTAAAAGACCGGACAGGGGTGCATGCACCCCCTAAAAAATGTAAAAATAGGGGTGTGAAAATCCTTGCGACCTTAGCGCACGGCTAACGGGGTCGTTACAAGGGTAGATGGCCTGTTGGCTTCAATGGAGGGGTGTATGCAGGGGAGGGACTCTGTGTCTATTTCGGTTCGACTACGACTTAGCTAGGCCGGTTCCCAGGGCGTACGGTCGACACCCTTTCAACAGGCGTGTGCACTCATACAGGTCCATTTTAGCGGGACGACAGGGGTCTACATCAGGCTCTATTTTCCCAGAGCAACAGGCGTAATCCCAGGGTTAATGTCGGCTTAATTTCAGAGGACGTTACAGAGGTACTACTTCCGCGACGATTTGCATCGTTTTACGGGTACTTGGCAGCTCCACTTAGGTAAGCAACGGCAAAACCGGGGGAAAACGTCGGCTCAATTACATAGAGTAGACGGTAAAACAAAGATAAGGCATTTTCACAGCGCCAAAAGAGGGGTAATTAACACCAAAAACGAAGGTATAATCACAGAAACGAAAGGTGATCGCGTCAAACGTCGACGATCTAAGGGTTGATCGGCCACAAAATGAGAGGATCTAAGGAGGGACGAGGCCAGCAATCTTAGAAAGGGTGATTAGATTGTGGCCGATGGAGAGAAGGACTATTATCTGTTGGAATAACGGCGGGAAGACGTCCCTATTTATAACCGTTTTGCATAGGCTTAGATCAAGCTTAGCCAAACCAACCAGGGCCTTAGACCCTTACACACGCCCGGAACTCCTCGTCCTCCAAAAGACCCTGGAAGGCCTCAAAGGCACCCAGTTCATTAGCCCCTCTGACTCGGAACACGGTTCCTCCGTCCTCTTCGTCAATAAACCAGGAGGCGGAGTACGCTTCTGCGTAGACTACCGTGGAGTTAACAACGCATCAATCAAGGACAAGTACCCCCTGCCTCTCATGGGAGAAACTCTGCGTCGCATCACTGGTTCTGAATGGGTTTCCAAGGTAGACGTTATCTCGGCCTTCCACCGCATCCGAATTGCCCCAGGCTCTGAACACTTAACAGCCTTTCGCACCCCACTGGGTGCCTTCCAGTGGAACGTCGTCCCCTTCGGGCTTACCAACGCCCCAGCTGCCTTCCAACGCCGCATCAACGTAGTGCTGGACAAATGGCATGGTATCAACTGTGACGCCTATATCGACGACGTCTGTATCTATTCCAGCGGGTCCCTTGAAGACCACCGCAAACTAGTCCTGGAAATTATATCCGCCCTGGACAAAGCAGACCTCCAGCTCGACATCAGGAAATGCCAATTCGCAGCCAAGGAAATTAAGTTCCTCGGATTCCTGGTGGGCCCAGGCCTAGGCATCCGTGCAGACCCGGACAAGTCCGAAGCCATTCGCAACTGGGAACGTCCCTACACTCTGACAGAGTTACGCCGCTTCACAGGCTTTGTCAACTTTTACAGGGACTTTGTCCCTCGCATCTCCGAAACCCTGGCTCCCCTAACCAACTTAACCAAAAAGGATACACCCTTCATTTGGACTGACGCTTGCGACGACTCATTCCGCAAGATCAAGGAAGCCTTCGTCGCTCCCCCCCTCTTGGTCCCCTTCGAACCTGATAGAGAAACTATTCTCTCAGCGGACTCCTCTGGCTATGCCCTCGGCGCTGAACTCACTCAGCGCGGCACTGACGGCCTCCTTCACCCAATCGCCTTCCTGTCTAGGAAACTCACCCCTGCTGAGTCCAACTATCCTATCCACGACAAGGAAATGTTGGCGATTTATTGGGCGATCCGCCAATGGAGACACTTTCTCCTAGGAGTCCATTTCACTGTATTCACGGACCACCGTAACCTCGAGTTCTTTAGGACCAAAAGAACCCTAGCAGAGCGCCAACGCCGCTGGGGCTACGAGTTATCGGATTTTAGCTTTGAACTAAAGCACCGCCCGGGCACAGACCAAGTTGTGCCCGATGCCCTTTCCCGCCGAGACCAAGACATGCCCAAGGATGCCAACGACGACAGGCTGCTAAGTAGAGTACACCAACTCCTCGCCCCTGCCGACTCAGGAGACAACCTGGTCGTAATCAACGCAGTCTGGTCCAACGTCCCAGACCTGGACGCAGCCTCAGACGAGGTCGCCACGCAGGTCGCACTACCTTCCCCGTTCGCAGACCCCGACCTCACAGCCCTCTGGACTCAAGCCCTGGCCTCCAACAACCGATGGTGGCTAGCCCGCTCCCTTGTCCAAGAAACAGCTAGGTCTTTTCCCTCAGCATGGGGCCTGCAATGGCAAATCAGCGAATGCTCCGTGGATGACTTAGGCCTCCTTCGTTGGCGCAACAGACTATGGATCCCCCGTTTTGAACCCTTACGCACCAAACTGATCCAGACTGTCCATGACTCCCACTTGTCAGGACACCCTGGCCGCGAAATTACCAGGGACCTAGTCGCGCGCGAATATACTTGGCCAGGACTCACCAACGATGTCCGGCAATTCGTCTCCAACTGCACCACTTGCGGAAAAAGCAAGTATTGGCGAGAACAAAAGCGCGGTCTCCTCAAACCCCTTCCAATCCCATCACGCCACTGGTCCGAGCTGGCCATGGACTTTATTGGCCCCCTACCTCCATCCAAGGGCCACCTCTTTATCCTCGGGATTGTAAGGGTCTAAGGCCCATCAGTATTGGCCAAGTTATGCCTTGGCCCTACTTGACTTTGACATAAATAGGGACCGATTCCCTCGTAGTTTAGTCTTAGTTTCTCTTTCTCCCTCATCGGTCTCAATTCAATCCACTTTTACGACCATTTTTCCTTGCAAATCCTCGTATATCGTCTCATTTTGAGACCGATAACTCTTAAGTTTTTGTTGTCCAAGCCGTCTGCTTGCCCTCCTTTCTGTCCAAGCCGTCTGCTTGCCCTCTCTTCCGTCCAAGCCGTCCGCTTGCCCTCTCTGTTGTCCAAGCCGTCCGCTTGCCCCTCTTCCTGTCCAAGCCGTCCGCTTGCCCCTTTTCCTGTACAAGCCGACCGCTTGATTTCTCCCTTTGTCCAAGCCGTTTGCTTGCCTTTATTCATCCTGTCCAAGCCGTTTGCTTGCCCTATTTGCACCTGCCTTATCCGTCCGCTCGCCCGCTTCTCGCACACGTCCAAGTCACCATGTCTGGCTTGCTATTTCTGTTCTGGGGTCTCCTTGCTACCCTAACCCGCTGCGTCTACCACACCTGGCATAACTTTGCCCTAGCGCGAGTTTTCACCCTGAACCCCAACCAGGAATCGGCTGAGGGCTACATCTTGTCCGCCCTTGACCTACCTACGAAGCGCGCCTGGCGCGAACCCGGCTGGTGTTACCTCGCACTATTCAAGCGCAAGGAGCGCGCCCGTCTGGCTTCCCTCCTTGGCTTTTGCCCTTCCACACGCGACGTCCTCGCCCATAAGGAACACTTTCACGATAACTTGGGCCACCTCTCCTTCACCGGTGACTTTGTTGGCCACGTCGCCTGTGGAAACCGCGTAATCCGCGAAGCGCGTGCTCGTGCTCATGTATCCTCACGTCTCCTCTCCTCCTGTTTCATCGGCATCCCACGCTCTCCCCCGCGTGATAAGGATGGTAACCCCGTGCACTCTTCCCGCGCTCCTCTAGTCGCTCCAAGAGCTGCTGCATATGAAGCTGAGGAACTAATCTCATACGAGACCACTCACACCCGTGCCATTAGTCGTGCCGCCTCTGTTCGAAGCCTATCCCACTTTGCCCCTGGTGTAGATACCCATTCTCGTCGTCGCCCCTCCGTCAGCCAGCACCCTTCCCCCGACTCTGACTTGGCCCGTCTGGCCGAAAGCATGGGAATGTCTGTCCGCCACGCGTCGCGTCCCCCATCCCGTGGCCGCCAGCCGACGCGTTCTCCTGGCCCTGCCCATTCACGCGCCCCTCAGCCTGCCGACAATGCACTGCTCAATGAACTTAGGGAATTGAAGGACACTGTCTCGCTACTGTCCCAACTGGTCATAGGCAACCATACCGAACCCACTGCTCCCGCCATGCCTCCTGTCCCAACTACTGCCGTCACTACCCGAAGACGTTCGAGATCCCGTAGCCGCGTCCGCCCATCTCAGCCTCACCTTATCGAATTTGGAGGTACTCACGCAGAGTATGAAAACTGGCGAACCCTAGCAGTCTTCAAGATGCGAATCGATGGCCGAGCTATAGGCGACGAGCTGGCCCGAACTGCTTACCTATTCAGCCGACTGGGCACCGACACACGCGCCAAACTCAACGAATTCTTCGTCTCCATTAGCGAACAGCCCGGCTCATACGACAAGCTGCTAGACAAACTCGACCTCATGTTCCGCAGCCGTGCCCGTAAGTCGCAAGCCCGCACTGCTTTCTTTGGTGCCCGCCAGGAGTCCCACGAATCATTCCTCGACTTCTTCAACCGTTTCGAAGGGTTAGCTCTGGCCGCAGGTATGCAAGACGACGACATGCTCATCGACCTCCTACGTCGCGCCACACGGGAAGAGCTAGTGGTCAAAACCACCATCCTCTGGAGCCTGCCTACTTACAGGGAAGTCACTGAGAGCCTGCTCGACCATTTCAGCCGCCACCACGATTACTGAGACGATATACGAGGAGTTGCGATGAAAACTGGTCGTAAAAGAATAGTTCGATTGAGACCGATGAAGGAGAAAGAGAAACTAAGACTAATAATCGGCGGGAATAGGTCCCTACTTATAGCCGATTCTAGTACTGACAAGGAATGCCTTGGCTAACCTTACTAGGCCTTAGTCTCTTACAATAGTCTCCCCCCCCATCGGCAGAAAAATTACACTAATTTTACGTCTAAACATACAAAAAACACCCCTGTAGCATGGTGTATACAAACTTAAAACCGTATAGTACCTTGGTACTCGATATCCAAAAACAGAAATAGCTCCAGAAACAGAAATAACTCCAAAATAGGTCAGCAATCTTATCCTGCAGACGCTCGGGTGTGCAGGTGACCAAGGTGGTGCAGCCAATATTGCTGCCTTAGCCTACCATCAGTGGACTGCGTGTGTCCATACTCGTACCATGGTCCTTCTCGGGGCCATCCTCTGGTAGCAACCAGGCAGTGTAAAGGGATTGGAGGGTCACGTTCCAATTCTTTTTCGTCTTCTCCGTGAAGACCAACCATGCTGCAGTGTCCTTCACATGTTCCAATGGTTCCCAGGTAGCATCTTGGTAACCTTTCCATTTGACCAAGGCTTGCGTGTGTCCATGGCGGGTACGTTGCTTGACGATTGCTTCCACTCTGTACTCGCCTGTTTCCACAGAGTCGTCTTCAAGTGCTTCCCTAGCCGTGATAGCCGCGGGCTCATCATCAGGTACTTCCTGCGAGGGTAAGGGGTTGTTGGGAGCTCGGCGGATTAGGCTTACGTGGAAAACAGGATGGATGCCTGTGGGCACGTTCAATCGTACGTTGTGAGTGCCTGTAACCTCTAGGACTGTGTACAGTCTGGCCAACCAGTCTAACTTCTTGGACGGTCTCTCCGTGGTCAGGTTCTTCGTGTTGAGGTATACCTTATCTCCCACTCTGAAACTCTCGGATGGTTGACGGAGACGGTTGGCGCTGGTTTCCTGGTGTTCCTGGGTGGCAGCCATAGCTACGATCGCGAATTGGGTTGCGTCGCTTAGTTTGGATAGCCATTCCTGGGCACCACAAACAGGAGATTTGTCAGAGGCAGGGGGACCTTGAACGGAGGGTTCAATAATGTCCACGTTGAAACCATGCGTGGTGAAGAAAGGGGAGAGGCCAGTGGTTGAGGAAATGCGGTTGTTGAGGGCCAATTGCGCTTGGGCAGTAGTGAGGCCCAGTCGTCCTGTGCGAAGGAACAGAAATTGCGCAGATACGTTTCAATCTCCTGATTACTGCGCTCCTGACTACCATCAGTCTGGGGGTGGAAGGCAGTAGATAGGCGGCGTTGAATCCCAAAGCGACGGCATACTTCGCCCCAAAACAGCTGAGCAAATTGAGGCCCTCTGTCAGAGACGATTGCAAGGGGGAAGCCGTGGTGGGAAAAGACGTGAATCAGCAGGGCTTCAGCAGTGGCTTGTGCGGTAATGGCCTTCATAGGGATCAGGATTTGCGACTTCGACAGGCGGTCGGTGACTCCTAGAATAGAAGTGTAACCAGCAGAAGGGGGTAATGGGCCGATAAAGTCCATGGCCAGTTCAGACCAAGGTCTGGACGGTACTGGCAGGGGCTTCAACAGGCCACGCTTCTGTTCTCGCCAAATCTTGCTTTTTCCACAAGAAGAGCAATTCGACACGAATTGTCGGACATCGTTGGTTAGGCCAGGCCAGGCATATTCGCGCGAAACTAAGTCACGGGTGATTGCTCTGCCGGGGTGGCCTGCGAGGGTAGAGTCGTGAATTTGCTGGATGATTCTGGTCCTCAGGGGTTCGTGGTGAGGGACCCAAAGTCTATCACGCCAGCGTAGTCTACCTTCCGAGTCTAGCTTGCACTCGCTCATTTGCCATTGCAAACCCCAGTCGGCTGGGAATGAGCGAGCTCCTTCTCGTACTAGTTTACGAGCTAACCACCAACGGTTGCATTGGGTCAGGGCCTGGTTCCATAGGCTAGTCATCTCGGGGTCCGCGAAGGGGGAGGTCACAGCTTCCTTAGTCGCCTTGTCGTCAGTCGGCGCGTCCTTGTCAGGCTCCTGGGCCCAAACTGCGCCGATTACCACCAGGTCGTTGCTTGACTCACTCTTCTCGAGGAGTTGGTGGAAGCGACTAGCCAGCCTGTCGTCACTTTCGTTGGCTGGCATATCCTGGTCCCTTCTAGACAGGGCGTCTGGCACAACTTGCTCAGTACCTGGGCGGTGGCGTAGGCAGAAACTAAAGTCCGAAAGCTCATATCCCCAGCGGCGCTGTCTCTCAGCCAACGTTCTCTTGGTCTGAAAGTATTCCAAGTTCCGGTGGTCGGTCCACACCACGAAGTCAACCCCTAGGAGGAAATGGCGCCATTCTCGAATGGACCAGTAGATAGCCAACATCTCCTTATCATGAATGGGGTAATTGGCTTCGGGGGGTGTAAGCTTGCGTGAGAGAAAAGCAATGGGGTGCATGAGACCATCGTCTCCTCGCTGAGACAACTCTGCTCCCAGGGCGTAACCGGAAGAGTCTGCGGTCAATACCGTTTCTCTCAGCGGGTCAAAGGGGGTCAGAACAGGGGGAGTGAGGAAGGCTCTCTTAACCTCGGCGAAAGCGTGCGCACATGCGTCAGACCAAACAAAGGGGGTATCCTTCTTGGTTAACCCTACCATCGGCGCTATCATTTCAGACAGTCGAGGTACAAAGTCTCGATAGAAGTTGACAAAGCCGATGAATCCACGTAGACCTTTCAAAGTTGTGGGAGAATTCCAGTTGCGGATCGCAAGGGTTTTCTCAGGGTCTGCCTTGATGCCAATACCTGGGCCAACAATGAAGCCGAGGAACTTGATTTCCTTAGCTAGGAACTGGCACTTGCGGAGGTCGAGTTGTAGGCCGGCGAGATCGAGCGCGTGGACAATTTCGAGCACTAACTTCCTGTGCTCTTCCTCAGTACCACTGGAGTAGATGTCCACATCGTCAATGTAGGCGCTGCAGCTGATGCCTAGCCATTTCCGAAGGACCGAATTGATGTAACGCTGGAACGCAGCAGGGGCATTAGTCAAACCGAAAGGGATAACGTTCCATTCAAAGGCCCCTAGGGGAGTCCGAAATGCGGTTAACTCCTCGTAGCCAGGGGCGATACGAATGCGATGGAAGGCAGCAATGACATCGACCTTGGACACCCACTTGGCTTCCGAAATTTGCCGAAGGGTGTCGTGGATAAGGGGTAAGGGGTATGAGTCCTTTTTGGAAATAGCGTTGACTGCGCGGTAGTCTACGCAGAAACGAATTCCACCTCCAGGTTTCTTTACAAATAGCACTGGAGAGCCCACTTCAGACTTTGTGTCCTTTATCCATCTTGTAGACAACAGTTCGGTCAATGTCTTCTGCATTACCAATAGTTCTGCGCGAGACAGCGGGTACAACGATTGTACAGGTAATGTCTTCCCTTCCAGCAGCTCGATTTTCAAGTCTACTCCAGGCCGGTGTGGCGGGAGGTCCTTCGAGGCTTTGGCTTCGAACGCAGAGGCAACAGGTCTTAACCATTCTGGGAGGGGTGGTCTTTCCAGTTCCTTCTGTTCCAACGCTCTGTTAACATCTTCTAGTGTGATGCG
The DNA here is from genome assembly GCA_004009845.1 of Davidsoniella eucalypti. Lineage (NCBI taxonomy): Eukaryota > Fungi > Ascomycota > Sordariomycetes > Microascales > Ceratocystidaceae > Davidsoniella > Davidsoniella eucalypti. Next base: position 6,518 of record RMBW01000147.1, on the reverse strand, counting down.
GTAAACAGCAGTGTCGTCGTTGTCGCAGAGTTTGTGGAATTCCTCAGGTGTTAACTCCTCAGCTGTGGTGACTTCAATCTGTCCAGAACGAGGGTGCAGGTGTACGTCGTGGTTTATGAGCCAGCGTTGACCGAGTATCAGGTCTTCGGTTTGGCCGGGGACGACGTAGGCCCAAATGTCCTCGTGGTGGTCAGGTAGGTGTAGCGTAAACTGTGCTATCTGAGTGATGACCGGGGGGTTGGACTGGGAGGAGGCGAGGGAGACCTTGCGAGGTTCGATAGGCTGGGTCTGGGTAGCGTAGGGAAGTAGGCGCGGAGGGACGACGGCGAGGCAGAGGCAGCCACTGTCGACGAGAGCTTTAGTCGAAAGTTCATTAATAGACAAATCTAAGTATAAACCTTTAGCTCCCATCTGAGTTCTAACTATCTCTTCCCCTATCTTCGTATCCTCCTGGTCAGGGCGCGACTTGTCCTGACCACCTAAAAATCCAGTTCAATTAGGTCGTATTCTGACCCGTTCTCCGCTACCTTAGAGTCGACCTTGGCTACCGTCGTAGTGGTGTTGTCAGGGGGAGGTAGCACACGATCCATGGCCCGTTCGTCATACTTCGCGATTTCCTCACGCATTACCGTGCGTATGGCGTTGATAGACAGCTGATTGTTGGAGGGGCCTGGCTGGGAAGAGCGCTGGGGGCAACGGCGTGCGATGTGGTCCTTGAGTCCACAGATAAAGCATGCGTTTTCGCGCATTAACCGGTGTCGTTCCGACTCGGACAGTTTTGGTCTGTCTGAGCGGGCAGCAAGCTGAGGGCGGTTCTCCCGACGGGTCTGTTGGTCAGGCCGCTCTCTCCAGTTACTCGACTTGGTGTGTTCGGGCTTAGGGGTGGACTCAACGATGCGGCGCTTACCAGTGGGGCGGTCGAAGTGCTTCAAGAGGCTGTCAATGATGGCGTGGTATGAGTTGGACTCCCAAGCCCATCCGGTGCGTTCAACCAAATCGTCACGCATGGCAGAACGTAGGATGTCGATCAACGTGGTGTCGTCGTGAATGCCGGCTTCCATGGCTAGGGTTTCGAATCGGAGGTGGAAGGCCTTGAAGGTTTCACGATCTCCCTGAGCGGACTTGTAGAAGGCGATGCGAGCGTTAGTGAGTCGTTCGCGCGACCGGAACATATCGTCGAGTTTCTCCAGCAGCAGATCGTAGGGTCTGGATCGTTGGCAGATAGAGTCGAAAAAGACGTTCAACTTGGCTTGCGTGTTCGTGCCTAAGCGGCCGTACAGGTAGACTGCTTTAGAGAGGTCACCGCCTAGGGCTGTTCCATCGATTAACATCTTGTTCGTTGCCAGTCTTCTCCAGATCTCGTAGTCAGAGTGTAAGCCACTGAATTCGCTAAGTAGAGGCTGGACCTGACGGGGTAGGTTTTGGCTGGACGAGACGGGTAGTGGCTGAGGAGCAGGGCAGGCGGTAGCGGAGGAGCGGCAGTATCATGACGTTCTTTGGCGAACAGCATTTGACCGAGTCGATTCATCATAGACTTCATCATTTCCCATGTCAGTTTGCAGAGAGTCCAGACGGTCGGCTTCACGCGAGGGTTGGCGACCACGGTCAGATTCAGGGTAGGTATCGCGGGTCTCATGCTTTCGGCCAGACGCGCCAGGTCAGAGGTATCGGATGGGATGTCACTGGCGTCGTCTTCATCGTCTGCGGGTAGGGGGTTGCGAGACGTGGTTACTCGACTCAGGGTGCGTGCATGAGTTGTCTCGGTCGTGATCAATTGTTCAGTGGTTTCCTGGCCTTGGAGCGTGTTCTCGTGGGGGTGCGAGGCAGGCCCATGAATGGGGACTTGAGGAGGGAAGGGCGGAGCGAGGTTCGAGCAACGCGTTCCTGACGCGTACGGGCTTGGCCGATGTGAACATGGCCGACAAAACCGCTGGTGAAAGATAGGTGTCCTAGGTGGCTGTGGAAATGCTGACTGTGACTAAGGATGTCACGGGAGGCAGGGCAGAATCCTAGGACGGCAGCGAGGCGCGCGCGTTCCTTACGTTTAAAGAGTGCAAGGTAGCACCAGCCGGGTCTACTCCAGGGTCGATCCTCGGGTAGGCCTACGGCCGACAGCGTGTAACCCTCAGGGGGCTCCTGGCTGGGGTCTAGGAGGTGGACACGAGCCAGGGCTAGTTTCTGCTTAATGATACAGAAGGCTTCGTAGTAACCAACGAGGGCGGCGCAGTTCAGGGAGGCCAGGATGACCAGAACCAGGAAGGTGAAGTCAGACATAGTGACTTAGAAGCGCAAGGGGTAACAAGCGGACTGGTAGGGGCAAGCCTTGTAGGAGGAAGGCTTGGACAGGGGGCAGACTGTTTAGGCAGAGTCTGGACAGGATAGGGGCAAACAGAGACGGTGTTTGGACAAAGAGGAGTGGAAAGCAAGCGGACGGCTTGGACAGAAGAGAGGGCAAGCGGACGGCTTGGACAGAAGAGAGGGCAAGCGGACGGCTTGGACAGAATAGGGGGCAAGCAGTCGGCTTGGACAGAAGTAAATTCAGCGAGCGGATGCTCGGACAAAGGGGCAAGCGGATGCTTGGACAAGATAAAGAAGTTATCGGTCTCAAAATGAGACGATATACGAGGAGTTGCGATGAAAACTGGTCGTAAAAGAATAGTTCGATTGAGACCGATGAAGGAGAAAGAGAAACTAAGACTAATAATCGGCGGGAATAGGTCCCTACTTATAGCCGATTCTAGTACTGACAAGGAATGCCTTGGCTAACCTTACTAGGCCTTAGTCTCTTACAATTACTACGGTCCTTACACGAAGAAGACCTCGCGTCCTACCCACTACCGCGATAGCGACAACTGGAGAGCGCGTGCCGAGCCCCCTTCACGTAACAACGCACCTCGTCAAACTCAGCAACCCCGCAATGATAGGCCACGTCCTAACCCTGCTGAACGCAATCGCATGTTTCGAGAAGGAGTCTGCTTCATCTGCTCACAGCCCGGGCACATCGCCAACCAATGCCCCTCTCGCAGAACCTTACACGGACCCAAGACGAACAAGGTGCTGGTCAACGCAATCAACAGCGCTGTGAAGACGGCCATACGCGATGAAGTCCGCCCCGCGGTACGTGAAGAACTTGCGAAAACGGACCACCTGATGATGGATCGCCTGCTGCCCTCGTCCGAAAGCACCGCCGTGGTGGCCTCTACCAACACGCACCGCCCGGCCACTGATGAGGATGATTTGATGGATTTTTAGGTGACCAGGACAAGTCGCGCCCTGGTAAGGAGGATACGATGGAAGGCGAACAGATAGTTAGATTAGAGATGGGAGCTAAGGGAACGTATCTAGATTTATCTATGAATACCTTTTCTACGAAGGCTCTCGTCGACAGTGGCTGTCTCTGCCTCGCCGTCGTGCCCCGCGCCCTACTCGCCCACGCTACGAAGACTTTACCCATCGAACCTCGTAAGGTATCACTAGCTGCATCACAAACCAGTCCTCCCGTCATCACCCAATCGCTCAGTTTACACTACACTTGCCCGACCACCACGAGGACATATGGGCCTACGTTGTCCCCGGCCAGACCGAAGACCTGATACTCGGTCAACGCTGGCTCATTAACCACGACGTGCACTTGCACCCTCGTTCCGGACAAATTGAAGTCCCTACGGCCGAAGAACTGACACCCGATGAATTCCATGCCCTTTGCGATAACGACGATGACCTCGCCATCTACCGGATTACACTAGAGGACGTCAACAGAGCGTTAGCCCTAAAAGAACAGGAGAGACCTCCACTGCCCGAATGGTTAAGACCCGTAGCCTCTGCCTTCGAGGCAAAAGCGTCCAAGGACCTCCCGCCGCACCGGCCTGGAGTGGACTTGAAGATCGAGCTGCTGGAGGGAAAGACGTTACCTATACAATCGCTGTACCCGTTGTCTCGCGCAGAGTTGTTGGTGATGCAGAAGACGCTGACGGAACTACTGGCTACTAAATGGATAAAGGACACAAAGTCTGAAGTGGGCTCTCCAGTGCTATTTGTAAAGAAACCTGGAGGTGGAATTCGTTTCTGCGTGGACTACGCGCAGTCAACGCTATTTCCAAAAAGGACTCATACCCTTACCCCTTATCCATGACACCCTTCGGCAATTTCGGAAGCCAAGTGGGTGTCCAAGGTAGACGTCATTGCGGCGTTCCATCGCATTCGTATAGCCCCTGGCTACGAGGAGTTAACCGCATTTCGGACTCCCCTAGGGGCCTTTGAATGGAACGTGATCCCTTTCGTTTGACTACGCCCCTGCCGCTTTCCAGCGTTACATCAATTCGGTCCTTCGGAAATGGCTAGGCATCAGCTGCAGCGCTTACATTGACGATGTGGACATTTTACTCCAGTGGTACTGAGGAAGAGCACAGGAAGTAGTGCTCGAAATCGTCCACGCACTCGATCTCGCCGGCCTGCAACTCGACTTGCGCAAGTGTCACTTTCTGGCTAAGGAGATTAAGTTCCTCGGATTCATAGTCGGCCCAGGTATTGGTATCAAGGCAGACCCCGAGAAAACCCTAGCGATTCGTGAATGGAAACCACCTACGACATTGAAAGGTTTACGCGGGTTTATTGGCTTCGTGAATTTCTACAGAGATTTTGTGCCTCGACTGTCAGAATTAATGGCGCCTCTGGTAGGGTTAACCAAGAAGGACACCCCTTTCGTATGGTCTGATGCTGCGCTCACTCTTTTGCTGAAGTTAAGAAAGCCTTCCTTACTCCCCCTGTTCTGACTCCTTTTGACCCCCTGAAAGAAACTGTACTGACCGCCGACTCGTCTGGTTACGCCTTAGGAGCAGAATTATCCCAGCGAGGCGATGATGGCCTTATGCACCCCATCGCTTCCTCTCGCGCAAACTTACTCCCCCGGAAGCCAATTACCCGATTCACGACAAGGAGATGTTGGCTATTTACTGGTCCATTCGAGAATGGCGCCATTTCCTCCTAGGGGTTGACTTTGTGGTGTAACTGACCACCGTAATCTGGAGTACTTTCGCTAAAGAGACGCTTGCCGAAGACAGCGTCGCTGGGGATATGAGCTCTCTGACTTCAGCTTCTGCCTGCGCCACCGCCCAGGCACCGAGCAAAGTTGTACCAGACGCCCTTTCAAGAAGGGACCAGGACATGCCAGCCGACGAAAAGGACGATAGGCTGGCTAGTCGTGTGCATCAACTCCTCGAGAAGAGTGAGGAGCAATGACCTGGTAGTAATTGGCGCAGTTTGGGCTCAGGAGCCAGACAAGGATGCGCCCGACTGACGATAACGCAACTAGAGAAGTAGTACATCCCCTTTCGCTGATCCCGAGATGACTGACCTATGGAACCAAGCCCTTGCCAATAATAACGCTGGTGGCTGGCTCGTAAATTAGTACGAGACGAAGCCCGCTCGTTCCCCGCCGACTGGGGTCTGCAATGGCAGATGAGCGAGTGTAAGGTTGACCAAGACGGACTGCTGCGCTGGCGTGATAGACTTTGGGTCCATATTACGAACCCCTGAGAACCAAGATTATCCAGCAAATTCACGACTCTACTCTGGCCGGACACCCAGGAAGAGCAATCACTCGTGAACTCGTATCGCGCGAGTATGCCTGGCCTGGCCTGACTAACGACGTCCGACGATTCGTGTCCAACTGCTCTTCTTGCGGCAAGAGCAAGATCTGGCGAGACAGAAGCGCGGTCTATTGAAACCTCTGCCTACCGTCTAGACCTGGGCTGAACTAGCAATGGACTTTATTGGACCACTACCTACCTTTCGGGCTATACTTCCATTCTGGGCGTCACCGACCGCCTGTCTAAGTCCAAATCCTGATTCCTATGTCGTCTACAACCGCACAAGCCACCGCTGAAGCCTTGCTAATCCATGTTTCTCGCACCACGGTTTTCCTCAAGCAATTGTCTCCGACAGAGGGCCTCAATTTGCTCAATTATTTCTGGGGAGAAAGTATGTCGCCGGTTCGCATTCAGCGTCGCCTGTCCACAGCGTTCCATCCGCAGACGGATGGCAGCCAAGAACGCAGTAATCAGGAGATTGAGACATACCTGCGCAATTTCTGTTCCTTGCCCAGGACGACTGGGCCTCCTTGCTGCCTCAAGCGCAACTCGCCCTAACAACAGGATCTCTTTCCGCTACAGGCCTCTCTCCTTTCTTCATGACCCACGGTTTTAACGTCGACATATTATCGAACCATCTGTACAAGGGCCCCAGCCTCGAAAAGTCTCCAGTACGCGGGGCCCAGGATTGGTTAGCAAAGCTAAGTGATGCCACCCAGTTCGCTATTGTCGCCATGGCAGCCGCCCAAGAACACCAGGAGAACAGTGCTAACCGTCTTCGCCAGCCCTCTGAAAGTTTCAAAGTAGGAGACCTAGTTACCTAAACAGAAGCACCTGACTACGGCAAGGCTTCAAAGAAGCTAGACTGGCTAGCTAGACGGTACACTGTCCTGGTAGTTGTAGGCAGCCATAACGTTCGCCTGAACGTAC
>RMBW01000146.1:0-60598 GCA_004009845.1 Davidsoniella eucalypti | reverse complement strand
TGCCTCGTCTTTGCACATGAGATTCAGGACCTACAGAACTGGTTCGCCGTTAGTGCCCCCTGGCGTCCGGACGTATACACGCCACTACTGATTCCCGAGAACCGGCCACCGACCAAGTACGAGATCCATCGGGCCATGGAGTCGCGCAAGCAGTCACTGCAGTTTTGGAAGCCCAAGTTCTACCGCATCGTCTGTTTCGTCCATAGTGCCGTGTTCGTAGCCGTCCTCGTCGGCGTTGAGGCAACTCTAGGAAGCAACCATTTCGAGACAAGCGCAGCGCCATTGTGGACCAGCGTTGAACTGACATATATGGCCATAGCCATTGTCTGCTGTGTCCCGGTTATCCTCGAGGTTTTCCTCATGAAACACATCCGTACTGCCGATTTCGCTGCCGTGCTTTCGGCCCATAAGCCCCCGACCCCGCCGTTCTATCCCCCCCGTCAAGAGGAGGAAGACATGTCCCGTTCCTCGTCATCTTCCGCGCCCTCGACATCCTCATCTAGCCTCGGCGGAATCTTCGAGCGGGGCGTAGAAACCCGTTCTGCCAAGCCTGTCGTGTCAGCAGTGTCACCCTTGCTGCCGCAGACACCAACGCATACACGCAGTGCCAACTCTACCACGACTCGCCCGCGAGCTCCCCCGAGCCCTTCGATCTCGGATACTTCGAATACTGCATCTGCTATATCCGACGCCAAGTCGGTCGAGGAGCGCGACGAAGGCGCTGACCGGCTGGGTGCTCTACTGCCGCGCCGCGTTGACCTGTACAAGACCCGACGTTACGGCGGTTACCCCGTGAAGAACATATCGTATCCGACATCGCCGAGACAGACCCGCGGCCGAGTCCCTTTGCGTGCGCCGCCGCGTCCAGAGAGACCATTTCCCGCACTAGACCTATCCCGCATCGACACCATTGCTATTGCAGCCCGCTTGGGCGCTACTCCCGCCGGCTCGCCGCACTCTCTCAATGGAGACTCTCGATTCTAACTTCCCATTTTGCCAGCCCAAAATGATCAAGCTATGCGGCATTTAACCGACGAGAAAAGAGGCCCCAAACTCTTGCTTTCGTACTATCGTCAGTATATATGTATATGTTCCATGTTGGTTTATGAAGTGATGTTGCGATGTTTTGTTGTATGTTTTGTTTGTTTTGTGTTTTCTTGCATTTTGTCTGGCGGTACAAGTTGATTTGCTGTGCAAGGCGGGTTTTAGTGTGTTGGTTTTTATTGTATTTTTATTCTAAGAGTTGCTACAAGTTTCCCTGCAAAAATAAACCACATGATTACTCACAATCGAAATATATATATAATATCTGTGCTTTTTTTCACTACATTTTTATCAAGGTGGATATGGGGCTTTAATAGCTATGTAGCACCTTGGTATCCTAAAATACACCCTAAACCGATACTAGTATAAGTACAATTCAAGGTGAAGGACCCATAATATTAATAAATTTTAAAAAAAAAAAAGATGAAAAAAAAAAGATGAAGGAGAACCAAAAAAAAATTATTCATTAATCTTATGGAGCTATTGATACAGAATATTTGCTGTAGTTATACGCTTTTTTTTTTAATTCATTAATCTTATGGTAGTTATATGCTATTCCCGAGCATTTCAACTTCTAATCCTTTCGGGGAAAAACAAACCTCTCGAACCTGTCTCAAAACCTCCAGGCATTTTGTAGTTTTTTGTATTATAAACCCTCTTAGATCTACCTACCATCTACCTTCTGCAGAACTTTACGAGCGGAGAGGCTGCCTAAACACCTCAGACGCACTACTATAAGCATAGTGTGGGACTTAGCAGTAGTTTTGTCCTCAAGTCCACCATAATATCTGTGCCTAGTTGCAAGTTTTATTTCAAAAAATCTGTTGTAGGTGTACCCCACAACAAACATCGAGTCAAGCTAATTTAACAGTTGGGATTTTAATTTCACAGTTACGCTAGCCGTATTAGGAAATTCTAGTCACGTGGGACACCACGTGACATCGTCGATTACAAGAAATCAAAAATATTTCTTACATCGCATCACCACTTCACCACTACTATAAGATTAAACATGCATGCCAGAATAGAAAAAAGACAGCTAGTTACCCGAGACGAGCCTTTACGTATAGACGGTTTTGTACGTGTGTTAAGCTTGCCATGCCGATCACAGCCATAGACCACTGATTTCATACCACCATTGGTGTAAGAAGACACAGTTGAAAAGGCGTACCCACGTACAGAAGCCCATGCATTAATGCCTTGGAAAAGTGCCTCTCGAGAGTGGTAGTGTATTGTTGGAGGAGGGGCAAGCTGTATAACAGGGGATCTATACCATTAGATAGCCCTTTATCCATAGATGATGATGATGATGCCATTGTGGTGTGTGTAGAAAATAAAAGAGTAGGGTGGTGAAGGTTTTCATCATCGTGAGACGGGATCGTCTTCATAGATTTTTACTGCTTTATAGTATTCAATTACATATGTTTAATCTTATAGTAGTGGTGAATTGGTGATGCGATGTAAGAAATATTTTTGATTTCTTGTAATCGACGATGTCACGTGGGACACCACGTGACTAGAATTTCCTAATACGGCTAGCGTAACTGTGAAACTAAAATCTTAACTGTGAAATTAGCATGACTCCAAACATCTGCTAAACTTAGTCATCATCCATCAAACCCTAAGATGTTCATAGATTAATGAAATATTTCATAATTTCTGTTGCACAAACTATTACTGTCTCTTCAATAATCCGCCAAAAAATCCAGAAGGAAAAGCCAGCTCTGGTGTTTTAATACAACGCAAATAATAAGACTGTTGATTTTGTGGTTATACGGGTGATAACCTAAATTAATGATAACATGTGCTGATTCTTCGTGTTGATTGATGATGATGATGATTATCTGGTAAACGCCGCCCGTATGTGGTCACGTGACTGTAGCCCACATACGGCGGCAATACCTGCACTGTGGTATACAGACAGATTTGATATGGGGATTAAATAAAAATCGGCTCGTAATTTTTTCTTATCCATCCAACATGTAGAGCTCCATTTCCACTTTTTTTTTTTTAATTCCTTAATCTTATATACATCTATGAATATGTTCATTTCCACCTTAATAAAATATAATTAAAAAATAAAAATCTCCATACTCGAGTTATGGTATATGCTTTGTACCCAAGTGTTATTTGTGAGAACCATACATTTGGAACAGGCTAAACTCACAATAGAATTGTTGTATCAATTAAATTTAGTATAGTTTAGTTGATCAGGAGCCATTTTATATTCCGATTCCATAGTGAATGGAGGTACTTGAGAAAAAGAAATCGCCCCGTGGAGTCACCTATGCCTTAGTAGGCTAGCGAGAAGAATAGTTTGAGACATTGTAAAAAAAAAGTTAACCTCACAATCTATATTAGTCACATGACATCCTCAATAACCCTTACGGTGCCATAGTTTATACCAACTACCGTCGAGTCTACTCTCGACTATTAACACAAGCCAGGTTCATCACCGACTTATTTTGCGCGGGATATTCATATATATATATATATATATATATATATCTCACATAAAACCCACCAAGAGTACCATCCCAAAACAGGCCCGCAATGACTTCACGAACCATTCCGTACCTCCTCACGCAATACCTCTCTTTGCCCGAACCTGGCTCTCTCAGTCTTGTCACCAACGTTCTAGGTGCAACAAGTAACTGGCTAGTCGTACGCTACCTGCAGAGTCTATTGCTGGCTAGATCCAAGGTTGAAGAGGGTGGTGCCGCGGAAGATGCGAGTATCGTGCTAGTCAGTTTTCTCCGTGACTTTGAGTTTTGGAATGAGTGTGCTGGAAAATTGGTACGTCACATCATAATATACTCCTCTATTACTTCAAATACTGCCGATTTGTTAGATATTATATGTCATTACTTTCACACTGGTCTATCGACTGTGTCTATGCTGATATCTCAATCGATTGCTGATTCTTCTTAGGGCGTTGATCTTCCACGACATGCTAGAGAGGGCAACTTTATATTCATTGATGGCCTCACTGAATTGTTCCTCCCATCACACAAGTCCACTCCACCTCTCAAAGGACGCCAAAACCTGAAGTCACCGAAACTGGCTGATATCGAAGCTGAAGTTCAAAAGGCCATTGCTTCGCTTTCATCGACCAACCGGAAAGTCATATTGATCATCGATCAGTTAGACTTCCTCTTAGCTTCCACGGATGCCTCACCAACAAGTCTACAAAACATGATTTTGACTCTAAGACAGGTACGTCGGAGAACAGAAATACTGCAAATATTGAACTTGAGGTGCTAACGAAGAGAAAAATTACTGTAGTCTACCCACTCCTCTATTCTAACCCTATCAGCCGATGACGCTTTTGTCGTTGAGCAGAACACAACCCTGGAAAAGGAACAAGCCCTACTGATTCTCAGTCTTTCCCACCAGGCTGACATAATATTTAGCTTACGTATGCTAGATACAGGTGTAGCTAAAGATGTTAGCGGTGTTATGCGCATCACACGAGGTGGGGGAACGGATGATCGTGAAGATCCTCAGTATGAGGAACATGAGTATCTCTACTATATAGCAGCTGACGGAGGCACACGGGTGTTCGAACGTGGACAATAAAGAAAACATCATGATAAAGAATGGAAATAAATTTAATATAAACAACTTGCGTCACATCCCGATAGAACCATAGACAATGTAACAATTATGACATCACTCTTATTTTCTTAGTCAACGAAGATTGTCCAAATTTATACCCTTGTTTACTTTTCTCGCCAAAACCATGTAACAGATTACAGCCTTGTTATAATTTTCATAAGTTCCATAGATTATAGAGTCATATGAATTCTCCAACAATAGGAGTATGTAACTTCTAATGGCCAAATTACGTGCTTCGAGAATGACACCAGAATTCGAGAGATAACAGAAGACGTTGTGGAAAGACGACGAAGACGGGAGAGATAAACTCAGGTCTAGTAAAAACAAGGTTTGGCTCATGTTGGGTCCATGATTTATACAACATCAAGTCAAACTTTTCAAAGCAGTGAGTTTAAAAGAAGACATTGGTCTTTTTCAATTTCTTTTTTTTGTTTCGTGCTTCATGGGATTCTTTTTTAAAGGGCTGTTAAAAGGGCTTATTCTATTCGGGAATCACAGATCGAATTTACGCCTCAATAGCAGTGGGGCCGCGGGCACCCTTGGGGGCACCGATCTGGAAGCCGTTCTTGAACCGCCGGGAGACATCCTTCAGGTAACGCATGCGGCCAGTGCCGACAGTCTTTCTCCGCTTGCCCTTCTCGGACCAGTTGTCTGTTATGATAGTGTTAGTAAACATATTGTTTAATAAGGCAGAATTTGGAGAAGAAATGATGTTCCGAACGAAGATAAGAACAAAGTTGCTAGAGCATGTGCGAATGTATATCTAGAAATCTCTGAGATATAGATATGGTCGTTGAAGCAAGTAGCCTTGTCGCCGTTGATGTTCTCGGATAGGACAATCAATCTTGAGCCTATGTTGTTTTGCATATATGAATGGTCGATAATTTTTCAGTTGTTCGTGTAATTATGCATATGCTCTAGCAATTTGTCTCTTCTTTCGTACTGTAGATCATTGTGTTCAAGGGTCAACATACACTTCCGAGTCTTAGCAGCGGGGTAACCGCACGAAGAGCAGGTGTGCTTCTGGACGTGGAGCGAGCGGCGGCCTAGTAAGGGAATAAAGTCAATATAATGCTTTGGCAGTTTGTTGCTATGTCTTCAGAATATCATATTTGCATCCGACCAATAGAGTTGGGGGGATACATACCGCAGCGGCGGCATAGAACGTGCGACTTGTTGTGGCGCTTACCAAAGCTGGAGGTACCCTTAGCTATGAGAATGTTAGTATTTAGGTCAAATCGATATTTCAGATGTCCGGCTGATTTCGGTTCAACATTGTCGTCGTTTTCATTTGCCAAAGTAGCGTTGGTGATGTGGGTGCACTTTATGTCTGCGATGCATGGTTATAACCGACATATCTTGAGCTCATGCTACAACTATGATATTTTGACGGTCGAATTTCGATTTGGTCGTAGATTTTCCAGTGCTCGAAAATCTCGTGATAGTTCATGATTTGGTGGCTGCGAAAACGACGACAAATATTGGAATTCGTTGCGATGGAGTAATTCTTTGATCTTTAATGCGATCGATTTGAAAGGGCTGCTTCGTTCGCAAAAAGACGAACATCATGGAGGTAGAGAGAGAGGCGAGCGTAACGTACTCATTTTGGCGGTAGTTTGTGATTATCTTCCCTTAACAACAAAGAGGAGGTTTTTCGCAAATAGTTGGGGACGGGCCAATATGAGAATCCGGTTCGTCAAAGCAGGCTAGGTGAGCGATTGAGGATCCCCACCACAAAAAAATTATAGGGCTTTTGTGCCCAGCACACAAAAAAAAACAGGATAAGAGTTGCCCCGATTTGGATAGTGGCACATCTTATCGCACGTGATATGGGCTAAAAAACATGAGTTGGTTTTGTGGAGAAATAGTGGGCCCGATTTGAGGTCAGCCCCAACAAGAGTCAGGCTAATTTCACAGTTAAGATTTTAATTTCACAGTTACGCTAGCCGTATTAGGAAATTCTAGTCACGTGGTGTCCCACGTGACATCGTCGATTACAAGAAATCAAAAATATTTCTTACATCGCATCACCACTTCATCACTACTATAAGATTAAACATATGTAATTGAATACTATAAAGCAGTAAAAATCTATGAAGACGATCCCTCACCGTTATTACCTCCTGCTGCGGTACCACCTCTAGAGCCCCAAAGCGATGACATCCTCGCCCTATGAAGCCGTTGGAAGCGCTCGAATTCAACCTCTACACGTGCCTCCTCCCCCTCCTCCGTTCTTCTTGATATAGCCTGACAGACTCATCATATTCTGCCTCCTGATCGATCTCCCAGTCGAGGAATGCATTCTTCTCTTCTATAGTCCACTCTCTGCGTAGCTCAGCGTATTTCGGCGGCCCGAAAGAACTCCCCATCCTCTTATAGTCGACACAGTAATTATACTGGCGTTTCCCGTAGTCAACCTTCTTGCCTATATGTATTCTATACTGGCGGTCTGTCTGCCTCCGTTTTGGTACCGCAGCAGGAGGTAATAACGGTGAGGGGTCGTCTTCATAGATTTTTACTGCTTTATAGTATTCAATTACATATGTTTAATCTTATAGTAGTGATGAAGTGGTGATGCGATGTAAGAAATATTTTTGATTTCTTGTAATCGACGATGTCACGTGGGACACCACGTGACTAGAATTTCCTAATACGGCTAGCGTAACTGTGAAATTAAAATCTTAACTGTGAAATTAGCCTGACTCCCCAACAAGGCTTAGCTTAGTAATCAAATTTCTTCCTTTGAAAATACATAACTAGCCAACAACATTTCTAAATTCACCATCATCACATCAACCAAGTTAGACTGATCATATCATCAAGATACTTCTACATCAGCGATTACCTTTTGGCCGATTTCTCCCCCATATCTTTTCTCAACATGCCGGACGACGAGGAAGTGAAGCGCTTACACCTCCTACTTGCAGAGAAAGACGAAAAGATTGCAGAATTCAATCGCCAAATTCAAAATACGACTATCGAGGAATACCTGACAGCTTGCCAGACACTTGTACTCTGTAAAACCAGTCTCGACACTTCCGCTGCCCTCACAACTAGGACCCCTTCTACCAACCCTGCTAGAAAGCACTGTCCTGGCCTTCTTACACGATGGACCACCTTTGGATCAGTTCAGGATAACTTGATTGAGCAACTTCAAGCTCTCAGTTCACGTGAAGAGCGACTGTTTGAAAGCTTACATTTCCTCGAGACTATAGGACATAGAGTCAGCACCAGCACTGCTAGAGATGAAACTTCTCTTATTTCTGTCCAGCACAATACCATCGAAAAACCCGTGGAGCTTATCTTGTCCGCGCTCTTTGACTTCCATTCTCGAAAAGGAAGCATCCCTCTTCTTCTCAAACATGTGACATTCCACACAACAGCGAGTAATCTCCGCCAGCCAGACGATATCGGCGATGGTGTGAAGCGGGATGCAGCTTTACGTACGGATCAGATTTGTGTCACTAGAACTTCAGACTGGAAAGATGTTGTCTATGTTATCGAATACAAGGCACCTTACAAACTTGACAATGCGCATCTTAAACAAGGGCTACGAGAAATGAACATCAGTCAAGAGGTTGTTCATAGGGCAACGATACCTACTGCTAAGCCTGACAAGTTTCAATACTACGCCGAACTTTTCTCCGCAGCGGCTGTCACGCAGACATATCACTACATGTTAGAGGCCGGATTGGAATACGGCTATTTGACTAACGGAGATTGTATTGTGTTCCTCAAGATTGACTGGGCTGAGCCCACTGTGCTTTACTTCCACCTGGCACACCCGTCAAGAGAGGTTGAGGCGAATGATGATCCTATCTACAGCAATTCTGTAGGCCAGGTCCTTCTTTTCACACTGCTTGCCCTCCGATCGAACCAGCACCACAACGATGAACGAATGAGGGCAGCCGAACAGTGTGAGAAATGGGAAGTTGATTATAATATACTTCTGCATAATGCCAGTGATGCTGAGTCGGATTCGGAAACGACTTCTAAGCGAAAGCGCGGACGCACCTCAAGTGACGGTAATTACGAGAATTCAGATTCATCCCAGGAACAACAATCGTCAGACCGTGTGCTTCGGTCAGACAAAAAGGATGATGAGTCTAAAGGAGGAGGAGCAGGCTCCGGTGGTGGTAATGGTGGTAGCAGTATTGGTGGTGATGGCAATCACGGTGCTAGCGGAGCAGGCAGCACAAGTGGTCCTTCTCATGACCGTGGCCCTGCTGGTGGTGGCTCATCATCACACCAAGCACCTGCTGATGGCAACACAGAGGCCAACCTTCAAAGAGAATACTGCACATCATTTTGTCTGCTATCACTCATGAATGGTTGGAATCTGGACGGCAGTTGCCCCAACGTGGCATTACATTGCAATGTGATACGGACAAAGAACAAGCACCCCGTTACACACCAACAATTCATGGATCTCCTACGTCAACAACTTTCTAAGAGCTTGGAAAAAGGTGTTGTGGTTTTGGGAAAGGAGGGTGCTTGTGGTGCTCTATTTCAGATAACACTACTGCAATTTGGCTACACCTTTGTTGCAAAGGGTGTCACTGGAGGGCGTGTTGTTGATCTACGGAAAGAGGTGACTGTCTACAACAAGCTAAGGCCACTACAAGGCCATGGAATTGCAGTCTGTCTTGGCTCTGTTGACCTCAAGGCACTGGGTCAGATATACTATTACTGGTTTGATGTACGAATCATCTACTTCATGTTATTATCTTATGGTGGTACAGAAGTCAAACCAAACTCGGGCACGGAGAAGTCTAGAGCAGACATCATCAGCACAGTCACCTCTACTCTGAAAAAGATGCATAACCTAGGGGTGGTGCATGGCGATGTCAGATGGCCCAATGTACTGCAAGGGGCTAATGGAGAGATCACTATAATTGACTTTGACAAAGCCAATATTCTTCCTGCAAAGAGTGATGTTTCATCTAACAAGAGTATGCTTTCAGTGAATGGAGGCAGAGAACCTTTGTCAGAGATAAAACAGGAGGCGCTTCTCAACCATGCGAATGGAGACAGAGAACCTTTGTCAAAGGCAAAACAGGATGCGCTTTTCAACCATGTGGCTCGACTGGACCACTGCGGTGCACAGAGTCTTTAAAGTGAGCCACTCTAATGCTCATGTCCTGGGTTTGGGCTGCTTCGACTTCTGTATCTGTATCAAGTATAAGCTAGTCTATATAGAATCCTATCAACAACAGATGTAGTCCTTAGTTCTTCTAATTCTTCGCAAGTTTCTACTAATAAATGGCTTCACTTGACTATATTTATGTCCAATCACTAAGTTTATGTGACACTGGGTTGGCTACCGGACAGATATTCAAAGTCCTACGTTAGACACACTCAATGGGCTGACCTAATAGCTGGCTTAAATCCCCATACCATAATATTGATGATACAGAAGAATTCCAGGAACAAAGGACGAAGGAGCACATTAATAGGATCAAAAATGCGAGCTCATGAATACCACTATTTTGTTTACCGATAAATATGTAGCTACAAGTGTCAATGGTGAAACTTTTTTTTAATTAGTATTTATATTGGGTTTTTTTTTCTTCTTTCTTTCTGTTTGTTTGTTTTTGCTTCAAAAGGAGACGTAGGTGTTGCTACTGTAAAAGGAATGGATGCCAGACTAGTCTGAGCAGTCCCGGACACTAGGAGCATAGAAAATTGGTGCCAGAGAACACGCCCGGAGTCGAAAAGGAGCTCTTAGATAAATCTCTAGCCTATAAATAAAATCATCATCGTCAATGATAAACCAAGCTTAATTCGCTTTTACATTTCGCATCAAGGGTTTTTCAATTCGAACATTCTCTTGCCCCTGCTTGGGTAGACAAGGTACCAAAAGTTTGAATGATAAACCAAAAGTGACAACTATTCTATGTACGAGCAAAATAGGATACACATGCTTCAAAAAGAGAAGATTTTAGTTTAGCTATAACAATGAATTGATCAGCCTAAAATTCCATAATGCATTGCTAATTGCTTTCGTCAGCTTCAAGTCAATATATCTAGGATTTGGTGCTGTGGGTATTGGTTGACATTTTGATATCTTGGTAGAGTAATATTGATGATAAAAATGTAGGAGATTAAGGTCACATCCCAATACCGTATAAAATAGCATAGCCCACCTATCTTATATTCCACCGTCTATTCTAAGGTCCACGTAAATCGTACACATAATAGGAAACATCCACTTAAACACTACCCTATTGCCCTTTTCAATCTGTCAATAGACGGCCACGTTGTTAATTCTATAACGGGCAAAAGACAACAAGATAAAACCATAGTATGAACAATAATCATAAGATCCACCAACTATGGAAGAAGAAAGTAATAGAAATTTGAAGATAAGTTGAGTTTGAACATTAAGATAAACAAGATATCCCCACAGAAGAGGCAAAGGAGAAACAAAGAGCAATACCATGGCAAAAACAAGTATCAGTAAAATCTATCGGGTAGAGTATAGAGAAAATAGAAAGGGATGAAAAATAAGAAAGACAGAAACAAGATATGAGTTTATGAAGAGCCTTAAAAAACGTATAAGAAGACATGGTCAATAAAATAGAAAGAGTATAGGAAAGAAAAGGATCGAGATGATATAACGAATGTTGGGCACAATGACGGCTATGTTCCTTCATAGTTGTGTTTGTTGCTTGCCCGGCAACTCAGCAACGTTGTGAGACTAGGCTTAGCGAGTCAAAAAATTATGGAATAAGCAAAAAGTGACTGAAACTAATAGGCGGAGCATGCGAATATAGTTTCAGTACAACATGATGACAATAATGGCGTGTGTAAGATGTTAATAATGATATCCTTATACATATAGATAAACTTCATCATGCAGAACTCAGGCAGACATAGCCTCGTACAGGTAAATGATACCAAAAAGAAGAAAGGTGATAGCACCACCGACAGTGACTAGTAACACATGATTGTTAGAGATATTATATTTCCAAAGCATGCGGAATATTCGAAGAAGATCAATACTTACCAACTTTCATGCTGACCTTGCCGGCAATGGCACGACCACCAATTACAGCAACAGCAGTGCATAGGCAGTGGCCAATCAGTGCACCGATAGTAACATACCAGTAGTCAGGGCCAGCAGCCATGGCAATAGTAGCAATCTGTGAACGATCGCCCCACTCGCCCAGGAAAGTCATGACGAAGGTTTGCACCCAGGCAGGGCTGAGAAGCAGGCCAACAAGGTTACGCAGACCAGAAAGGGCTGGCTTAGAGCCACCGCGGGTAGGCGAACTCGATGGTGACCGGTGGAAGCGACCCTTGCGAGAACCTCCCATGCCCATCTCTAGCGAAGACAGCGAGCCATCCTTTTCCTTCTCGGCAAGTTCACGCTCGACTTCGTGCATTTCCTCGGCAACGCCCTCATTCTGGTCCATGGCCATGCCCTCGCGAAGCAACTTAGCACCGAAGACAAAGAATAGGATGGCAGCAAGAAAGGCAGTGAGCTTCTTGGGCAGAAGCACGGGCACAGTGTGACCCAGTATGGCAGACAGAATAGTCATGACCAACAAAGCACTAAAGGCGGCACTGAAGACAACCATGCGGTCATGCTTCATAGCCATAAGAGCAGCGACTAAGAACGTCTTATCGCCAATTTCGGCAAACATGATCATGGTAAAGGAGAGAACAAGAGAGTGGAAAGAGCCACTATTGGCGTCATCGAGGGAGCCGGCGGAGCTGCCAGTAGGGGCCTTGGAGACATCCAGGTGGTCCTTGTGCGCAGAGTTTGGGATTGGGTTAGGCTTGTCATGGATCTTTTCGGGGAGATCTTCGGGAACCTAAGACGGAAAAGCATTGGTCAGTCATTGTGCATCATGATGCGCGGTGGGCATAAACCTACCTCCAAGCCAGTGTTGTCGTTGATGACACCACCCTTCACGGGGGGCGCCTTTTCGACCGGAGCACCAGAGTCCTTGAGAATCTTCTCCTCTTCGCTATGAGGCAAGGGAGGAGCTTCTTTGGGGGTCTCCGGGTTGCCCTTGGGCTTCTCGCCGGTCTTTCCCTCCTCTTGCTTACGCGCCTTATCCTTCTCGGAAACACCGCCATCGTTTCCGGTGGTACCAGTCTTGGGAGCGGCGCGGTTCTTGTCGTCCATGACGCCGTCATTGGACTCGGGAATTTTCTTGCCATCAATCACAGTAGTGCTAGCGCTATCCGCAACAGGCTTCTTGGCCCCGCCAATCTCCTTTTCCTTCTTGCTGTCGGTAGTCTCGACCCAAGGGCCGTTGTGAGGCTTGCCATCTTTGCCATCGATGGGGCCACCATCGGCCCGGGAGGCTGCAGCTTTGGAATCTGTGGTAGCAAGAGATGAGGCAACAGTAGTCTCAGTGCCAGCAACTGCGAGATCACCAGCAGCGCTGAGGTCTTTGCTACCAACTAACTCTGAGCTGGCACCGTGAGACAGGATTGACTTTGAATCAACAACAGTGGCAGCCTTGGTATCCAGAAGAGAGGCAGAGGTATCCAAAGTAGCGGTATCTTTAACACTAGCTACGGCAGCCTTGGCGGCAGTATCTGAAATAACAGCGCCGGCGGCCAATGAAGGCAGCAGCAACAGTAAGATGCCGGATTCGCGCGTTGAGATCCTCATAGTGACAGAGGCTGTGTGTAGGGCGTTCCGATTGGCGATTTTTCGGTGTTGGTTACGGTACGGGGCTAGTATATGGTGTCGTGTTAGGTTTGTCGTCGGTATGGATTAAAATAGTATTTCGAGAAATAGAGTTTACACAGAAAAGAAATGAAGGCGTCGAACTAGAAAGGTGTAAGGACAAAATTAAGTGTGGCAACAAGGTGATTGAAGAAAGGACAGAACAAGAACAGACAGCGTGGCGATGCTAGTGAATTTGTCGCTAAAAGGAATGAATGGGAAGAGACGGCTTCACGATTCGTAATGATGCCGATTGTCAATGAAGATCGAGACAGACACAAAGTTCAAGGCTTGTTTGTACGTATAGTATAACTATAGTTAACGATGGTTAGTTGGTTGTTGTTTAGATTGGCCTGGATTGGCTTGGGTTGTATGCAGGAGGAGCGCAACACAGTTGGAAGGCAGGTTTAGTAGTAGCGCTTCTACAGTACAAAATTGGAATCAAGCACCGCAAAAAAGAAAAAAAGGGTGATTTAGACCAATTGGCCAAGTCAGCACGACCGCATCGACAGCTACTAATTAGTTGGTACTTTTTTGGTGTATTTTTGGTTTTTCCCGGGGAGATGGAGAAACAACCAATGGCAGACGCTGCAATTCGCAAAGAGAAAGAGCAGACAGAAAACGAACGAAAGAGATGCATGTACCGCAGAAAGAAAGAACCCTTTTGCGTCCCCAAAATTAAATAATGACACTGCAGATTGGCAGTGCTATCATCCCATTTTTTGGTTACTATTTTTTCGTGATGGCTGTCAATCAACTACAATTGGAGAATAGCAAGCAATGTCTACATGTCGGTTCCAGTTCCATTCATTCATTCCACCAAGGCAAAGCAAGCAAAAAGCGCGCATGCATTATTAAGTTGTTTAGTCTTTTCAGGGGACTATAAATAATCCGCAGCAACGTCCCAAATTTTGCCATGCTGATGATATGTTGTGCACGTGATATTTATTTACCTTGAACTCTACCGTGAATGAAAAAATAATATGGGGTATCAAAAGAACGATCTGTCTAGTACACATATCTGTAGGATAGGGATAGCGGGAGGTCCAAGACCTTTTTCTGGAACCTATAACGCCTATCTCTCCTCTTACAATGTTAAACGCGCTTGGGGCCGAGTTATTGCGTTAAAATGATATATGTGTTTATCGTGTATATGTATGTAGCGCTATATACATAAGTACATACTGATACTTCTGTTTTGTACATATCGCGTCTTTCTGGGTGCCCCACTTTACTGTCTACCCTCTAGTAGTCTCCTGATGTCCGTAACCCTATCAACTTTATCAATTTTATCGTCATTTTGAATGAACAATAAAATAACAAATATGATATCAAGTAGTTATGTTTCTGATAGATCATACGCACATGACTTTTGACCTTCCTTATCGCAAAAAGAAAAAAATGAAAAAATGAAAAATGAGAACCGTCTCCAATATATGCAGGTCAGGAACAACACAGCAAGCCTTTATCCAGCGCTGTGCGGCAACGCCACAGCAACTTCCCTCCGAAAGTATCTCGGAAGTATCCTGCAAGGGAAAAAGGATTATTATCGAGCTCCGATTTTCTTGTAGTATCATATTGGGCAACTGTTTGTTTCTCTCTTTTCCAACAAGAGCCTTCTATTCGCAGACCAAAGTAATGAGACAAAAGCTACGGAGGGTCAGTGTAGTAGTGTGGACAAGTGAGAAACACAATCATTATTCATGTCGGATATAAGTAGTTAAATATAGCAACGATAGCAGATCACTTCCAACGAGCCAACAATAGAATTGACATACTTTTGCCACATCCACGTCTCAATCCCTCTACCCTCTCGATCAGCCCGTCGACATATTAGTTTCTCGCACCTTGTTAAATTGCATTAAAAAAAGAAAAAAAGATGACCCCTCTTCCTTCGTACAGAAAGTGCCCTTACACATGCAAGTTCTTGCCCAGCCTTTCTTTCTATCTGTCCGGAATGAACTAGGCTACTTCTCTAGGGCTAGGATCAACCCTAAAATATTGGAGTGAGATGAACTAAAAATCCTCAACTGGAGATATCACCCCATGACAGTTCGTGGGCTAGCTCAGACCCTGGTCTTATCTTGACATCCTTTCATGTATTATAGTAAAAAAACATCACGGTGATTTCAAGGCCCGAAAAGTAGACTAGGTAATCTGAGCAAAGAAAAGTAATTTCAAGAGAGAGGAGAGATATCGTATATCTCGACGTTAGTAGGGCTTTGCGGGAGAATGAAGACTGCTGACTAGGAAGATGAGCAATATACTCTACTCAAGTAGGTGAATAGAGTTCAAAACTACCTTGAGAAGAAGGCTTACGTGCTGCTAGGCAAGTCAAGGGAGGCAAAGGGAGACTCTGGGTTGACGAACGAACCCCATTTTGCCTCTACAAATGGCCATATTGCATGATCAATATCTATCAGGGCATTCTGCGTGGTGATCTTCTTGGCCACTCTCGCTTTTGGCTATATTTGTTCATGAGGGAATCTCTGGCTGGCCGAAGAAGAGGAGGCGGAGGAAAAAAGGAAGATGCTTGTATATGGAAGGAAGCCCTGCCTTTAGTAGAAACGTTCTGGGAAGTGGTTTCAAAGCACTGATCAGCTTGATGATACTACGCGACGGCCCGTAGGATTTTCCTTTACCTGATTAGTGGCACATCCCTTCTTAGCCTTTACCTTCATGTCTGGATATACTGGATACCTTGAGTTCATTCCCTTGAACTTCTTAATGTTAACTAAAGCAGTACAAGATATTTGTAGATAATTATTGAGCATATGTAACTATACAGTTATTTGTATATATCTGCAATGCAGAGTTGCTTGTTGAAAGCTCGAGTTAGGTTTAGTTGTACGGGCGTGAGATGATAAAACAAACATGAGTCCAACGGAAAGATATAACTTCAGAAGAACCAACTTATTGGCAGGCAAAGGATATCATCAGTGGATTTCAGTGCGGTTTGGACTTCAGCCGTGTGTGATATCGCCGGTAAAACCCAATATACCCGTACATATCATTTTAAGAAGTCTATATATGCGTAGCTATACCACGAATATCAAAATGAGAGACACCAAACGGATAAAAACGCCTTTGCCACGTATCAACACTATAATTATAGAAATAAAAAAGAAGGACAACAAGAAAAGAAAACGTCAAAACTATCGGCCTGAAAACTTGGCCTTATTGGGCTATGGACTATATTCGCTGTGTAATAATAAAGTATAGTTACATAACACAGAGAGAACCAGACGATTGCTATACAAACAGAAAGGAGCTATCCCCGTTATTACTACTGGTACATGGTGTGTTACAATGTACCGGTACATACAATGTATCCTCAACATGATATCAACTAATGCTAACGCAAAACGACATACAAATACGAGTTTATAGATCACAAA
This sequence comes from Davidsoniella eucalypti, assembly GCA_004009845.1. Lineage (NCBI taxonomy): Eukaryota > Fungi > Ascomycota > Sordariomycetes > Microascales > Ceratocystidaceae > Davidsoniella > Davidsoniella eucalypti. The sequence goes on along the minus strand of RMBW01000146.1, from coordinate 43,849 downwards.
TGATAGTAAATGGTACTACGTTTGGCGCTCCGTATACACATAACTAGACCTAATATACATTGTACATGATAGTAGTGCGTTGGCCTAGTTCAGGCGTGGCTTTTGATGCGGCATTTTGATTCCGACTTCCGCGGGCCGTTTTGAGGTTGGCTCTTTTTCCTTGTGGTATCTGATAAAACTGAATATATTTCTTATTTCCCTCTCCCTTGTCCGCCTCGCTAAAAGACAGTAAGCCGGCCACATAAAATGGCTGCTCAGCTTCATTCGACATGCGGCCGGCGGATGTGACGAGGCAGCAACTCGAAATGGGGAGGAGAGAGCAGGATGAGAAGTGGGCAGGTATAAGAGCGTCCACTAGCCAACAACGCAAGCTTTGTGACCATAGAAAGGCACAAATGCATTCCCATATAATTTCAGAGTGATATAGACCGACGTGTACGGGGATTTGCTATGTATCGATACCATTGAAGGTAATCCGGGGAGTAAAGCTGTAAAGTAGAAAGGGTGTACATGTATATAGTGTACATACAGATACTTCTATGTACCCTTCGCCTATCAATCCCTTACATAGTATCAGCATGATTTAGTGTGTGCTTGAGATCAATATTGACCTGCAGTAGTTAGAAACTCGAAACGTAAGACCGATGATGGTGATCATGGGTCTGGCCAAGGAAACGTAACAAATAGAACTCCGAGAAGAACATGAAAATGATAGGGTTGTATTTTGTCTGTTTATTCGTGAATTTGCGAGTTGTTTGTGATTCAAAAGTACATATGTAACTATAATTCTAACCATTGCCAGCTTTTGGTCACACCGATAAGTTGACAAAGACTGCATATTTTATGACCGTCACATACGGCCTTTCTCTACTGCTATGCATGTTGTATGGTATAAGGACGCTGGTGTGTATGTGTGTTGTAAATATGTATTACACCACATATGCGCCTGTATGTGCGTGTCCTCTTCTGGTATCTTGCCTCCCCCCCCCCCCATATCTCGGAGTCACCTTTGAACATGATTGTCTCTAGATCCGAATGTGAAGAGGAGAGGGGGGAAAGAAAAGAGCGAGGGAAGAGGCCCCAGGAAATAGACTAGTCATTCTTTCGTCAGGTCTTTTGTTCCTAGGATTCTATATAACTCTTTCTTGGTCTATGGCTAGCACACCTATTTGTAGACAGACAGACAAGCGACTTTAGAAAAGAAGAAGCCTTGGAACAAACATGGCCGTGGCAGCTTTGGTGGTTGGCACTTGCAATTACATATCCCTATACTAATACAAATATAAAATAACCATCGGGGGTGATAGTGTAGGAGTTCTCAACGCAATTACATATAGATTTTTTTTCTCCCTGGCGATCGGGTTGAACAAAGCAAATTCTTCTATTTGAGTGTGACGCTATCTAAAGCTTGGTAGTGGGAATATCGAACTGTAGACAACCCTGCGCAGGAAAAAAAAAAACAAAAAAAATACCATGGTAAGATCACGGTGTCTAATGGAACAATAGGCCCAGATTATAGCCGTAGAGCCAAGGCTGTAAGCCGAAGAAAGCTCCCATAGGTAGTATCGAGAACAAAAGAATAGGCATCGATGGCTAGAGAAAGGCTTATTTGTTTCTAGTCCTTTCAGTTCCAGCGTTGTATTCTGATGCGAACCGAGCTTTATCATATAAGCTGAAAGATGTGCTGGAACCCTAGGACGTTTATTAATGATTCCGATTTTTATTTTTCCTTCAACCTTGAAACAATTCGTACAATACAAACAATGTGTCGTGACCATGTAAAACAAGAAGAAAAAAAAAGATGCTGTATAACCAGCCTGTCAAATGCCGTACTGGTATAACAAAGGCCAATAGGAAACTTATTTTCAAGGCCTACATTTGGCTGGGTTTTTCTGAATTCATTCCTAGCGCTATCTTCTGTGAAATGGCATTTGAGAAACAGGGAAAGCATGTTATTTTTGTCTATAGGTTGATATACTTGTAAAAGAATGGGTGTACTAATAACTATTCCGAAAAGTGAAGCCACAACTGACCGATGTTTTGTTTTTCCCACTGAGCTTCCTTCCATGTAGAAAAGATAGTTAATTGTATCTATTGTCCCCTATCGTTTTTGCCATCTTTGTTAGTTTACAGACCAGGGCCATATTTTGTCTCCCAAGTGATATCAACCTATTCATGATACATAAGATATCTTCAATATCTTCTCTCATTATATAGCACTTTGTAATAAAAAAAAACAGCATGTCTCATTTAAAACATTCCGTGTGAATATGATAACAAATTCCCGTTTTGAATACGTGGCGGAAGATACGATAAAAAGTAAGTACAGATGTGATACATCGTTTGCTTTAGCACGTATTTCAAAGGACTTACTAAAAGATTAAATCACCCACGTTGATGGAAGAAACGAGGGAAAAGAAAAGAAGCAGGCTGGGAGCTACTCGACTTGTGGCCTATGTGAACGTCTTATCTTTATTTTTCTTTATAGTACTCGGGCAATGGAGTATCACATATTCTAGCTGTGAGCACATTGTTATGTGTGGTGCTTATTGTGTCAGAGACTTGAGCGTTACTAGAAACAAGACCTCCAAGCCCACTGGGGAACAGCAGTCAGTAGGTTAAGCACTACCAAGTATCTTTATGTAACTGTTCTGGCTCTTCACGATGACATATTGCAAGTACATATGTATCTTCGTCTGTGACGAGCAAACGCGGACTACACGTCACATGTATGTGCACATATATGTAGCGTAGCACGCATAGATAACATGTAAAGTAAGCCCTCGTCTTCTTCTCTCTTTCTTGGAGACATCTGCAAGACACGGCGGCGGTAAACGCCCTAGAGACAGAGACAGAGGGAATATAGACAGTATCAGCGGCCATTGCAGAAGAGACACATCCATTCTTGTGATGTAAGGCCTAGCCTACAATCCACCAATAGAACGTGCCGATGATATGGGCCCAAGAGACATTGACTCTGCCCCTCTCTTCTGCTCTGATCAAATGATCGCTCTAGGACCACTTTCAATGGACACAGGATGTCGACAGTGTATGTAGGTATGATAAGACGCATAGATTTAGCAAGAGAACCGTACAGACCAAGTAGAGACCAGAGACGGAGAGTCCAGCGTCAGTTGTAGTGGGCATGTGGGAGACCCTGACAATAGTAAATGCGTCTCACTACGGCAGAAAACAGCGTATGCCTCATACTTTCTTATTCTTCGTCACGTTCCTTCCTCCAGCCTTCTAGATATAACGACGATAACGGGAGAGCCGCCCGGCACGAGTAGTCTTGATTTCCCACGATTTAGTGCTATCCCTCCGAGAGACGCGAAGTACCGCAAGCGTACGAGAAATAGCAGGTGGCGACGTGCATATACTGATACAAGCGGAAGCACTAGTGAGCTTGGCTATGTTGCAAACCGTGAGCCACGATTTGTATTCTTTTGTGGTGATACCAAGGGCCTAGTGTATAGAAATATACAGAAAAAGATCCAACTATTTAATGGGGCGACAAAAGCGCCGACAAAAAAAATAGCCGACATTATTAGGGCACGCGAAATACACATGTAGAGAGAAAAAAAAGCCAGTAAATCACAATTCAATACTAACTAGGCCGTAGTAATTTAAGCTACATATGTATGATATATATTTCGAGCAAAACTCTAGATTGACGGCGGTGGCAGTTCAAATAGAATTTAAATGTGTATTACTAATGTAATACTGGCTTGCTTTGGCGAAGAAGCGGTGAGGATAGTAGCATGTCAGTAATTACCACAAACGCATGGCAGATATTAGAACGAACATAACTAAAAAATAAATAACCCAGTATTTACATTGGATGGATCAGAGTTATAGATATACCTTGAATGTGTCAGGATACTCGGTAGCACAGCAGACCTTGCCACGATAGGCGGCTACTGGAGTGCATCACTGTGCTCTCGTCAGATTTGCCAATTCAAGCTCCAGCATACCCTAAAGAGAGACAGTGATTTAACTGCTAAGCTTGGTAGCCCTCGAGGTTCTATTACGCAAGATAGCATGTTAGACACCAATGCAAAAGACGGCAAATAAAGTAGTGATGATACATATGACTGAATAATCCGCCTGTCGGACAGACATACATATACAGGCAAAGTCACAGGCGCAGCTAAGCCCTCTACAGCTACAATAAGCCGATCACCACAGTGCCAGCGCGTACCGAGGACGCAGAACGGACATTAACTGCATAGCAATGACTCTTGTTCAGCAAACTAACCCAACTAAGCAAACCACATGAACATGAAACAATGAAGCTATGCATGCTGATGTAAAGAGAGAAATTAAAGCGGCGGCGTGAAGTGATTGACGCCGAACATACTAGATATAGACAAGCCATAGCGAGGTCAGCATAGCGTATGACGCGTTGGAGTCAGGCAGAGGAAAGACATTTCCCACCCAAGACCGACCATCATCTACTCGAATGGGTGATTTGAAGCAGGTCTCCCAGATGTCTGTGTAAGTAATGCGAGAGGATAGTAGCTCGTGAATATATATGTACTAGGAGGTATTATCGTAGAAGAAACGGGCCTAGCTCTAAGGGTTAGTCTGAAATTGCCTGACGTTGAGAGAAACGCGGATAATAAGATGCTAGTCTTGAGTAATAGGCTGATAGCGATGATTCGATAGCGAAGGTGGCAAAAGAATTGGCGAACAAGCAAGCATTGTTTCAACGCCGCCAATACCATACCATAGAAAGAAAGAGAAATCAAGAACAGGGAGGAACGGATATCGGCACGTGTATATGACAAAGGACGTGGCTCAGTCGGGTTCATGTCGATATCTTCTGGCGACAAGTCCCTGATCGCCGTACCGAGGATATAGTTCCTATCGACAGTAAACTGATGAGCCGGCCTCCTGCCATTCGACAGTTATTTAATGCCCGGGTATTCTCTATATCCGTTCGAACCCAAGTAGAGTAGTACTGCTAATTACTACTGTTACTCTACTAACCCAGCGCAGGGCCGCCTATACCTCATCCTTTAGTCATGGGAGGAAGAAGCATTAGAGTACATATTTGCATTGTGCTCACTTCGGCGATGACAAGTCACAAAGAACTACTAGTTCCCATTATCCGGTCATTGGCTGGGCTGGGCTGGGGAGATTACTAAAATATATGGTGGCCGGGCGATAGGAGTAAAGGAAGGCCGGGTCGGTCAGCCAGTCTAATCCGCCCCAAGCTCGACACTCAGTTGATCTAGTTAGAGATTGTACCTTGACAGTAGGCATGCCGGTATTCCAGCCCACCAAATCGATGGCAGGCAGCAGGAGTGGTAGCAGAATCTCACATCATACTATACATACATGTTAGAGTAGAACAAGCACCTGGGTAGGCAGTAACAAAGTCGATGGAAATGCCTCTAAATGCTCCTCCCGTTTTTTCCTGGGATGTGAATATTCAGATGTCGAGCAGGCCAGCCGGCATGCCATACAAAAAAGTAGATCATGTGGGTTGGGGGGTCCTGGTTTGTTTGGGCTCTTCATAACAAAAGCTATGCTAGATATATTCAGCCGCAAAAGCAGCTTGGCTGTATTCGTTAGACAAGGATATGTACGTAATAGTGGGGTCAGATTAAACAGTCAGTTTAAGAGAAGAGGTAGTAGATAATACATTGTAAGACTAAAGCAGTGGAGAGTGCAAAAAAAAACGCTAACCTAGACGAAATCTGTATATGGCGTTATGTGTTTAGGGCCGATCACTGGCTAACTCTGGGAGCTAGAATGAAAAGACGAGAAAAAAGTATAGTAGATGACTGTAAAGGATGGTAGTAGGCGATAATGGCTGGGGAGACAGCTTAATGGCTTTTCCGCTCTTCCACTGCTGGGCCGGGTCACGGAGATAGATGGATGTAGTATTTTTGAAGGGCTGAATTTTGGGCGAAGGAACGAGCCATCCAGCTCTTGTGCGATGGAACCATAACTAAAAAACAGTGTATCCCTTGCCTAGGGTTAATGCATGGGGTTAGGGATATGTCATTAACTTGTTACTGTTGTGGCCTAGCGTTGATTGAAGTGCCAAGCGCACAGAAAATGATGAAATATGATTGGCTCCAAAGCTTCGAATATTTCCAGAAAAAGGAATTGCCAGAACATGGAGAGACCCTAGTCCTAGCTAGAATTTGGACAATTAGTGTGCTTTATTTTGCTTCATACTTTGCATCAACAAAAGAAATCAAAATCATTTCGATTATCTAGGCCGACTAGTTTTTGGAGTCCAAACAGCCATCTTTTTTTTTTTCCTTGTTCATAGGCAGGGGAATAGTAAGTGTATGTATCTCTCGATGAGTTGATGATAACTCTAGATGGTGACTGAGCGAGATTACGATAAATTCATACTAACCTTAGCCAACGAAGATAATATAGATGCATTGTGTTATCATTATGGTCAAGGTAACTCACTTTCAAGCTACATATATCGGGCACCCAACAATCACAGAGAAAAGCAATGCCTAACTAATTAATGTAGTATGTTACATGATTGATATTGGGTTTGTACGCAAAATATGCAGCAAGAATCTCAGACAGACGACCATCACTAAGTCCAAGGTGTTAGTCCAACTCCTGTTGTGCATCACCTATCAATAGTTGATTGCCCCTCGTCTGACCCAATAGTCTACCATGGGATGGGACTAAAATTCCCGAGACCCCATTGACGTTGTGTCTTCGACCGACCGAACAAACTACCGACTACCGTCAATATCTCGATTGTTGTCTACGGCTTCTAAAGAGTTTAAAGCATACCTCAAGCTCCTTTCCCAATTGTTAGGCCCTTTTCCGCGTTTTGTTCTCAGTCTTTCACTCTATTTGCTTTTTTTATTATATCTTTTTTTTACCGCCTCGTTCGCATAGTCTGTGATCGTTCTGCAAGTTGCATTCTTCAGTGCTACATATGGCTTCCCCCCTCTGACTTTGCACTCGTCGCCTTCACCGTGGCCTTTTATCCCCTACAGTGTGTTTAGTTTCTGACTGTCTTCGCCCAGCTCCTTTCTCCGAATAGTTGAGATTACATATTCAGCATCGCGTTTTTGCCTGGCAGGGCCATCTTCGTCTAGTTATCTAGGGTATTTGTGACAGCTCACATAATCCAATATCGGAAGATTGAGCTAAGATGAAATGGGTCTCTTGCGGCTAGTCTGCTTTAGTAAGTGCTACAAGCCGATGTATTCTTATAATCGTAAGCCTTGATATGTACTAGGCCAAAGACTAAACCTCGACTCGTTAGCAGGGAAGAAGGCAAGCTGACTGACTATACAGGGATAGGTGCACCATGCAAACATGGACAGGAACAGCTGCCACAGAGGTGGGTTTGACCGGATAACAGAGAGGCGGCCTCGCTGCGGACAATCAGACAAAGCAGGTCTAAACTGCAGAGTCGGAAGAACACCATTTGTCTTGTATGCACATGCGAATATTCTAGACGCTCAAGAATATACTGATCCAGGCTGCTCTAGTAACGGGCAAATGCAAGACAGGGACGCTAATGTGATTTAAACGAACAGGAAGACGCTTGTTGTTTCCGTGGCCCACTCCGTCTAGCACTCGATCGAACCGGTAGCATTTGGCATCCATTGTCCTTTGTCCTTTTGGAGCGGCATGTGCTCCCATTACAACCTGAAATCTGCAGTCTGTACTCCACGTATCTGTATGCATCGCATCTGCACCCTATTAAAGCCTGTACCTGCGACCACTACAACGGACATTTACTTGCCATGCTGGGCATAGATTAATTCGCCTGCTTATCTTGCCAGGGCGCTTGGTTCGAACGAAAAAACAGTGGCACAGCTCGCTACCAAACCTGGCCGCTGTGTAGTTATAGTAAGTTGAAGCCACGCTAACAGGCCCTCCTTCATACTAGGCATGTCGGTGCTATAGCTGTTAGGATGCCTCTATCAGTAAATCGTGGGCCCCATTCTCTTCTCTTCGCACTTGGTTACAATGCAACGCACTCGTACTGGCAGCCCATCTAAAGCTAGTGATAGTTTCGCTAGCTGTGGAAAGTTGCTATCAGTGTGAAATAAATGGATATGGCTACACCGAATAGCCCTGGCGAGCCGAGAGACATTGAATCAGACTCTACTTTTATCACCACTACTTACCACATCCATCTAGTGTCTCGGAACCCCCACTGGGACATACACAACTACTGATATACACCTGGGATTACAACTAGAAACAGGCCAAGTGACCTGACATGTTTATAAATTTTTGGTTGACTGGCCTGAGTTGAAGTGGCGCCCCCTAGTGCAAAGGCTTTCGTCTACGACATTACCATCATTTTGCGTGCATATGGGCACGTAGATGTATACTGGCGATCCAACGTACTGCCTGTGCTATAACACTCAAGCCGGGCGGTATCACAACATAGAAGCCTGTGATGTAAGTTCGATGGTAAACCCATGTGGTTTTCGACACCAAGCCCATCTGTCTAATTCTAGCGTGTGGAATAACTGACTGTAAACCAGCCAAGAAACGAGCAGTAGCTTCACATCCAGGACATCGATATATTCACTGGTAGGCACACTGAGGCTTTGCTATTCTGGCTCTCTTGGTAGGAGCCGATTTTACGATGGCCTCTATGAGGTTCTCTTAACGTGGGCATCTTCACCATTTCTATTCATGACAGCACAATAGTACACAGTAGACAATTCCATTGGGAGACTGTGACTGCCACTTTACATTTCCGGACTCGACTCCAGGGAATACACTTGTTTAAAGCCGGATGATACATCAACCCTCGCTAGCTACGGGCAAGGTATGAATGATGGTGAAGTTTCAGTCTTACTGACGCTATAGTCGTTAAAAAATGGCTGCATTTGATAGTTGTGATAAGTCATCATACAGCCATACCAACAGCCAAGCTTAAACTACATCCTGAGCAGAAAAAGACTAAAGCATACCGCCAGTAGTCAGTAGAACTGGTTGCTGATACTTTATGTTATGCGATAGATAACACCACATATAGTATTTACCAGTTCTATCTGTTGGAGTGTGCTATTTATATTATTTATATGCAGCATCTATCTTGTATATAAACAAGGCTCCATGCGTTTCCTTCATGTTTCTTCTGCTAGGGTTGTTTACCTGCCTCCCTTGAAGGACTTGATTTCTCAGGCTACCAGATATGTGGCTTGACATGATACAACCTGCTATTTTCTTTCCTCTCCGTATGGTTAGTTATGGATGGGAGGGGAAAAAGAAAAAAGAAACAGAAAAAAAAAAGAGTCGCTCTCTAGGGACCCGTGTTCGACTGCGTGAGGCCTTGTTGGCTTCCCGTCCGCCATTCATTTTTTCCTTTGGCTTTTTTTCCCGATTTTTTCTCCCGATTTATCTTTCTTGTTTGTGCTGTTTAGTACTGCTGTTGCAAGTATAGTGGCCTCAACAAACAAAGCAACTAGAAGTCATATATGTTTGTTTGGCTGTCTGCCTGGCTGCATATATAGCTGGCTGTCCTATTGATCCACGACACAAATAATAAGTGGATATGACTGCAGATTGGCTGACGGCATTATACATTGTAGAACAACAAGAAAAGGAAAAAAAGGGAAAAAAACGAAAAAAGAAAAAAGAAAGCGAATAGCTGACGATGCAGCCGTTCTAGACAAGGGAGCTGCAGAGCCAATCTGGAATAAGTAACAGTCCTTTCAAGTTGTTGGGTACTGGAGCCAGCCAGTCACGGTTAATGCTGCCGTCGACATTGTCTGTCTGTACTATTGCTTCTGCTATTGTCCGTTCTCCTGCTTGAGGTTACTTGTATAGAAAGCCACCTTCGGATTTATAGACCTGCAGCTTTATTTTTCTTTCTTTTCTTTCTCTTTATGTTTCTGCCTCTTTCTTTCTTCCTACTTCTACTCTCCCTCCTCCCCTCTCTTCCCTCCTCCCTCTCTTCTTCACTTTGGTTCGTTGTTTTCAGCAGTTCGTGTAAACCAACGCATATCGAAGGCCGCTGCTTCTATCCTTGTGCTGGGCTGACCACTACTTCAATCGCTCCTGTTCGTCACCCGCTCGTTCATTGCCTCTCTATCAGCTGTACTGGGCCGGCATTTGAGAGTCGAGCCTTCTCTGCTGGGTCACTGCCTGCTGTCTCGTTGGTATTACGACTGCAATATATAGTATTAGTGCTCCTCCACAAAACCACCAAACCTTTCCCTGGCTTGAACTATACGAACCATCTCGGGCTGTTCCTTTCTTTCCTACGGTTACCACCCCTCCCTCATCTATTTTATCTCAGGCTGCTCCGTTTCCTTCTTGCACGTTGTACCGCTAAACACCTTAGCTAGAGCTAAAGGAAGAGCAAGAAATATCACGGCAAAGAGCTAGACTTCGCATCTCGGCAAGCTCCATTTGGTTCGTTTTTACCGTCTTTTTTCAGACCGAAGGCTCTTGCGCTTGATTGACTAACACATGTAACTTATATATACTTGGCAGATCGAACGAGCAATTTGTGCAATCCAAGACGTCTTGATTTATGGCTTTTTCCCACGTCTTTTAAACCCAGGCTATATCACTCTCAGATTGCCTCTTATCCAAGCTATCTTCTTCAGTAGCCTTGATTTCCCGCTTTATTTCCCACTGGCTGTCCCTTTGCTTGTCTTGGGCAACCATCTCGAAAGGCTTCTTTTTCCTGCTTCCAGAAACCAGACAGAAAACGCTGGCCGGCCTCTCGTTTCCTACCGTTTCTTTTTACTGTGTTGGTGCGTCCTTTGCCGTTTCTTTGCGGGCTTCTTCTACTTGGCTTCTAGCCTGATCTGATCTTACGCACCCTCGATTCGGATCGGATCTGACTTGGCCTAGCCTGGAAAGTACCGGTTGGTTGAGACTTGCGATTTGCTGTATCGCACCATTTTGCATATTTTGTTTTCTCTGCTTTTTCACGCGCCGTGAGTAGGGATAAAAACGTCGAAAGATTTACTAGTAAGCGGATCATTTCCCTGTACAAGTAAGTCTAAAGAGCGTCAGCAAAGAACGCAGTCGATTTGGAGACTGATAAGAAGCAGCAGAAGAAGATCACGTTGGCGATAGAACCCTCCCAAATACGGTTATTTTTGGGTATCATTGGTGAGTACTTGCGCATCTGACCCCAGCCAACAACTTGATGTGTTGGTTATCAACTAACAAACAGTAGCTCCCTCACATAAGCCGCTTTATCGACAGCGACATTTGCCATGGATTCTATAGTGGAGTTGGTGCGAGTTGCGCACCAACTGGGCTACCGGACACCCGACGATATGTTGGTTGCGTTGATGCACCTGCACATCAGTTTTTTTGCGGCGTTACGCGGGCAAGGTGAGCCAATTGGCGAGTATCTCGCAGTCTTTGCCGAAAATGGGCCAGTTGGCAGCGCAGGTGACGCTGCCGCTATCAAACTCGCTTCTCAGAAGAAAATGTAAGTTACTTTTGGCTTTCCCGATGAGCTGCTGCCTTTATTTTTCCTTTTATCTTCCCTTTTTGTCTTCCTTTTTTCATCGATGCCACCCTCTCACTCACACGGCAGCACATCCTCCATACTACACTTACACTGCCTTGCTCGCCTATCCATCTATCTCCCTTCTCAGGCGAGCCATATCAAGCCCCGAACAACTAAAATAAAAACACAAACAAACACATACTAACTGCCATGGGACTCTTTACGGATAGCTGGGACGAGATGATTTACGAAGCCCAGCGGGGTGCCGACTTACACCCCCGGGCCTTTCACGGCGTTCCTGCCACTTGCCGCTCGGAAGCCACTCTTTCCCTGTCCCGCCCGGCTTGGGCAACTGCCGCCGGCATTACGGCCGGGAGCTACGTTGTACAGAAGGATATCGCCTTTGCACCCGTCGATGCTGTTCTTGATAAATCGACCATATCCAAACTACGGGGCAGTACACTGCCCCAGATGACTGGCCCGACCGGTCCTGATATCAGCTTTTGTGCGAGCGATGCCGCGCATGTGGCCACTGTTACCGGGCCGGAAATGACTACTCTGCCGGGAGGAATCCAACTCTGTCAGAACGTGACAAATGGCATCCGAAAGCCGCAAAGACAGCAAGGCCAACAGCAACAGAGCCAACGACAAAGCCAACGCCAAAGACAGGGCGGCAATATAGGCCAAACTAGTACGTCCGGCGTTCTAGAAACCACCGACTCCGTCCTTCCGACTACTATGGCGGCTGTCAATCATGGGGACGGGCCAGAGCTTGGTAATGGCGTACACGGTACACACATCACGAAGAACGGCAGAACCCCGTCGTCCAGAGAAATCCACCGAGTTGCCGCGCTGATAGAGGCCCGCCAACAGTTCGAGACCGCCCGCATTGCCAAGTACAGCGATGGCAAGATTTCTCCCGGCCCAAGCCAAAACAAGACCCAGGCTCTTGCTGCGCAGGCTCACGCTAAAGCGCAGGCTCAAGCTCAAGCTCAAGCGCAGGCTCAGGCTCAGTTTGCAAATGTCAACGGCCATACGAGCCTGGCTGGAACGACAGCAGGCCCAGTATCTTCCATGTTTAGTCCCCAAGCGCAACTACAGTGGCAACAACAACGCTCTACCGGCAGCGAAAACACAGCGCTCGGGCTGGCTGGCAGCCAGTCGCAGGCAACAATGTCGCAGCAGCAACTGCAGCCGCAAAACCAGGGCCAGACCGCTGCCTTGCAAGCCATGGGCACTTCTGGCAATTATCAAGCGCAGTCTCAGAGCCAAGCTCAGGACATGGCGGGCTTCATCTCCAATGACGCTGTTCTACAGATGCTTGGTACCGGGCCTGGATTTATTACACCGGCCATGAGCGGCGATGACTCAAACGCATACTTTTCTATGGAGGGCTTGTTGCCGATCAACGCCTCCGACTTTAGCCGGACGCCAATGTACGAAGACATAGCGTCGTTCGAGATGGGTCAAAACGCCCTGACTAATATGTCGTTTAGCCAGCAGCAAGGACAGACACATGAATTCATAGCTTTTGTGCCCCCCGGATCTGAAGCTGGAAAGCAGACAAACGGTGCCACACCTGCCGGGACCGTGCCGGACCCCGCTCCCGTTACCGCTTCTATCTCCGCCAATCTAGGCGTTACTGGCGGCGCGATGGACTTGCAACAGCAGCAGCAGCAACAAATACTAGGCATGGGTTCCTCTTCGAACAACGCTCCTACCTACATAACCTTCTCTACTGGTGTCAATGGCAACGAAATCGCGACTCAGCCGTCTTCTGGCAACGCACAACAGCCAGTCGCAGACCATTCTTCTGCTGCTGCTGGTCCCGGTCCCGGCTCCGGCTCCGGCCCCGGCTCCGGCGCTGGCGGGATTGGTAGCCTCAACTCAAACCAGACCGGAACTGGTTCTCGGAACCAAGAAGGTTCGACTACGACTTCGAAGTCGTCTGGCAAGGGAGACACGAATAGTAGCATGTACGATAAAATTTACCAGCACCCATCTTCTAATGAAAACTCGCCGGATACTCAACCCCGGCATCTGCTGCGGAGCCATGGCCTAGGTTCTCGTGGCGCGGCCCCGGTTCCCCCCACTCTATCTAGAATTGTCCCAAACCCCGCCGCTGGACCCTCCTCTTCCTTCGACAGAAACAATATCGTAGGAGGAGGTAGAGGCCGGGGCAGGGGAAGAGTGCGAGGCGGAGGCAACTGGACGCCCACAGGCAGAGGCATGGATATGAACACCAGTAGGGATACTCCCAACATGGATAGTAGTACTTCGTCCCACGGCTTGACTGATGCCTCGTCGCCATCTGATAGCTCGGCAGGACTGCAACAGCAGCTTCAGGCGTCTTTTTCGGATGCTTCCCCGTCTTCCACCGATCGGGGATCGGCAAACTCGCAAACAACAGGGGATCCATCGGCCTCATCTAGTTGTATGGTCGTGAACGAGAAAGACCTCGAGGCTATCCTCCAAGGCGATCCTGAAACCATCAAACGTACTAGGGAAAAGTTGGACAGATCGCGAGCGCAAACGCAAAATCAGCAACAGCAAAGACAACAGAAACTGCAGCAAGAACCTCCTTTGATACAGCCTCGGGCCAACCAGAGACAGGCTCAGCCGCAACAGATGCCGCTTGAACTGCCGCTGGAAGAATCAAGTGACAGTCCAAATTCACCGGAAGCAGCGCCGCGGTCTCCTTCTTCAAGCTCCGTAGTCTCTATTCAACGCCCGGAGCATCCGACGCCGCGCCGTAGCCCGACCGGAGGCGCGCCGACCAACCCGGGTTCGAGTGCTCCTTTGCAACGGCCGCGGTCACGGCGGCAGTCGCGGCGGCAGTCACGACAGCAGCCACGACAGCAGCCACAGCAGGACCTGGAAGATGAGCCTGTTATTCCGTCTCGTCAACTGCAGCAAAACCTCCAGCACATGCAGGCCTTGCATCCCCAGGCAATCTTTGTTGCCCATCCACAGCTCAGACATCGCAAGTTCCCCGATGGCCACCCACTGGCAGGCTCTAATATAAATCTGAACCCTAATGCGAATGCAAACGCAAATGCCAATACAAATAGCGGCAGTGGTAGCAAAGATTCAGGCCAACAGAGCCATTCGCAACCTCGGCCTCGGTCTCGGCAATCCAACGCTCCTTCTTCGCCTAGGCAGACAAATCGAGCGCAAAACCAATCCCACACACAAAACGTGCTACAGGCCCAGGCACAGATCGAACAGGCGCATGCTCAGGCCCAGATGCAACGAGCTCAAGCTCAAATCCAGCTTCAGCAGATGGTAGCCCCTCGCAACCAGAGCCAATATATGCAGCAAATCCCAGGTGTCACTACTTTTGCTTCTAGTTCTTCCGTGCCACCTCCGCCACCTCCGCCGCAATGGCCTCCCGCATCAACAGCCGCCCCAGGCGCATCCAAAACTGGAACCGTGGGCGGAACCAACCACAGCTCGGCGGGTTTGGTGTCATCGTCTATGACTGGTTCCGGCCCTGGTCCGGCCTCGTCATATCACATGTCGAGCTGGCAACACCCGCAAGGCCAAGGCCAGGCTAGCCAGAATCCAAACATTCCACGACAACACATGCCCAAGCAAAACGTCCACAAAGATGAAGAGCCTTCAGCGTTTGAAAAGACACGGCACATGCAAGAACAGATGCTGTTGATGCATCAGAAACGAAAGGCTGCACGGGAACAACAGCAGCAGTTGCAACAGTCTATACAGCAACAGTCTATACAGCAACCTATGCAACCGCCTATGCAACCGCCTATGCAGCCACAGAATATAGCCTCCCTGTATACTGATCCGATGGGTGGTGCCTTTCCCCCATCTGAATTTTCAGCTGCTCCTTTTCAGTCCTTCTATCACCCGCAGATGCCGGCTGGTGGCGGAGTTATGGTCCATGGTAATGCTGGCAACAGCGTGGTAGGCCACAACAGCCTTGGTACACACCCGACAGCAGCGCCGCCCATGGGAATACCGATAAACTCTGCGGTGAACCTGAACATGAGCCCTGGCATGCACCCC
Source organism: Davidsoniella eucalypti (assembly GCA_004009845.1). Taxonomy (NCBI): domain Eukaryota; kingdom Fungi; phylum Ascomycota; class Sordariomycetes; order Microascales; family Ceratocystidaceae; genus Davidsoniella; species Davidsoniella eucalypti. The sequence continues at coordinate 28,377 of RMBW01000146.1, read as the reverse complement.
GGTATGCAGATAGGAATGCAAGCCGGCATGGCTCCGGGATTGAACACCACGATGGGCCTTGGAGACACGCAGTTCATGGCCAGCCAACGACGCGGAGTCACTCGCACCGTTTCGGAGCGTGATGGCTTCAACCCTGATTCCCAAGGCCCGGTGGCAAAGCGTCGACATACTGGTGACCAGAATGGTTACCCTATAACCTATCCGACCGGCTTACAGCAGCAGCAGCAACAGCAGCAGCAACAGCAGATGCAACAGCAGATGCAACAGCAGCAGATACAACAACAGCAGATACAGCAACAGCAGATACAACAGCAGCAGATACAACAGCAGCAGCTGCAACAGCAACAGCTGCAGCAGCAACAACAACAACAACAACAGTTGCAGCAATTCCAACAGTTGCAACAATTCCAGCAGATGCAGCAGAATTCTCCTGGGCTGATTCAGAACGGCTTTTACTCGATGCCAAACATGCAGGTGCTACAAAACTTTGAAGTACAGACTCGGCGGGACAACGAGGCTTTTACTGTCTTTAACGCCGCTCAGATGCCGGCAGATCAACAACTCTTGCAGCAGCAGCAGCAGCAGCAGCAGCAACAGCAGTTTATAGCCAACCGCGGCTCGATAAGTCTCAACCACTCTGGGCCGGCTGTTACCACGCCGCAAGTCCCCAACGAACAAGAACAACTCAGGCTTCAGCAGACCGGAGCCCCGCCAGCTTCTATCATCGGGGCGCCGGCCCCTGATGCTCAACAGCCCACGGTCAGTAACCGTCCGCGATTCTTACAGGGCACGGCCCATAACTGGGTGTCGTACCCACTAGACATGACGTCCCAGACCCAGCCGCAGTCAGGAGCTATGATGCAGGCTGCCGCTGCCTTTGCCTACGGGAGCACTGCCATGATGCCACCGACTACCTCAGCTTCGGCTTCTGGTTCTGCCTCTGCCTCTGCCTCTGCCTCTGCCTCTGCTTCTGCTTCCAGCGCGAGGCCATCTGTTAGCAATCCCCAGTTGCCAGCATCAACTACTTCCGGGCCAGCTTCTTGAGCTCTCGTCCGAGACCGGCGCGTCATTGTCGAGGTCGACTCGCCTCTCTATTTTCATCTGCTAGCCGTAATAGGTCCAGAGCGAGTATGGGAGGTCACCTTTTGTTTTAATAACTATAGACAACGAAGAGACGCGAAGACGACATGAGATTAGAGATTGATGATGAAGATATCATGACCGGCGTGAAGAGCTTGGAAGATCAAAGATGATGATATAAAATGAGGGGAGAAGATCGAGAAAGCCATTTTTTGTAAAATGGGTGTTTACCAACTGGACTCGATAGTTTCGATTTGTTTTGTTTTCAAATTGTATGAAAACAAGTATGGGAGGAATATTTTTTGCTTTGAAACTTACAATCGTGGTTTTTTTTTTAGTAGTTAGTTTTTTTTTTTTTTTTGAGATTTCTTCTTTATTGCTTGTTTCTTTGTTTTCTATTCTATCTGTTGGACGTTTTAATTATTTTCGATTTTTTACTTTTATGTTTCTTACTTTGTATTTTTTTGGTTTATTTCGTTTCGTATCGTTCCCTGTCCTTGGTTTTTTTTTCTTTTCCTTTTCATATTCCTGACGGTTTAATCGTTGTTTATTTCCGTTAGTTAACTAGTTATGTATTTTTTTAAATTTCCTACATTATCCTGTTTTATTCTCAGTTGACCTCTCTGAAGTCGAATGGTGAACTCCTCGGTCTGCATGGGAGGAATAGATGTGCCGGGATCACGCTCTCCACGAGCATCAACGGATCGGAGATAGAAGGGGCGAGCAGTCGTGCCGGGAGAACGCTCATTGTTGCGAGCATCAACAGCTCCGTGACAGGCCCAGTTGGTCTCGAGATGGGTGGTATCAATGGTCAACGTAGGCTTGCCACGAGGAACCAAAGCCGGAAGGGCCATAACAGTAGCAGTGAGAGTAGGACGCATGGCGGCGGTTGGTTGAAGTTATGAACAGATCTGAAGGTGTGATGAATGTGGATTGTGAAAGTTAAAGAATGGATGATGCAAAATTTGGTGATGCCGGAGTAATGAGAGAAGAGATGATGATGAGAAACCTGATAATGGAAGTGAAGTACAGTTGGTATCGGTGTCCATTTGATACTTTATATACAGTCTCATTGACCATGATCAGGCTATTTCATATCTTCAGGATTAATAGAACTCGTGGTTCAAAAACTGCCATAAGCAACTGAACAAGCTGATCACAAATTGTAAGCGAATTATGCTTTAGAAACCTCGGAAGATAAAAACCCCTTGTGATGTTATATTCCAACCTTGACATTGAGCGAAATCTTGGCCCTCCAAAGCAAGAACCGCCTGGTAGTCCAAAGCATTCCATTGACCGACGAGGACGCGGTGGAAGCAACAATAGTTGACATTTCATTGAACATTGACCGACAAGGAGGACGTGGTGGAAGCGTCAATAGTTGACATTCATTGACTAACAAGTCAAGAACAGACATGAAAACGCCAACCAAGCAGAAAAATGAATAAACGTAATCAAAATTGTCTGTATCCAGGTTCATTTGTAGTTTTGTAGTATGCTGGTGACTTTCTCCATGCCATACAAAGTATCATCAGTTGATGAGATTCAAGCCGGCCTGGCAATTCGTGATCAAAGCATGGCTCACAAGTTGAGATCACCTTGTTCAGATGCTTATGGCTATTTTTGAACCACGAGTTCTATCAATCCCGACGATATGAAATAGCCTAGTCATAGCCAATGAAAGAGTATACAAAGTAGTAAATGGACACCGATATCAACTGTACTTTACTCCCATCACCAGGTTTCTCATCATTTCTTGTCTCATTACTCGCATCATCAACTGGGTCTACCGCCGAGCTGTTGATGCTCGTGGTGCCTTTGAGTTCGAGCGCCTCCCCGCCGTCCAAAGACAAATCTTTCCTTCGTCGTGGGGTTTTAAAAGCGACCAGCACATGTTCCCACTGCTGCTGTCCATTCTGGTTTCTTTTTTAACATTTGTCGTCTTTGATGCACCGTCCTGTCCGATATAATCAGGCACAGGAGAGAATTCGATGCCGAGAGTCTAGACCTGATGCACCCAAGACCATGACGGAACTGTTTCATCAGTCAGGACATGGGCTAATAGTTGAGCATCTCAATATAAGTCAAAGGGATACCATATAAAGGAAACCTCTCTATAGCTCCATAAGATAAATGAATTAAAGAAAAAAAAAGAAAGAAAAAAGGAAACCTCTGTAGCTTCGACACAACACCTTGAAATGCATTCAGAAAGTCCGTGGAAGGAGAACTTGCCTGACAAAAGAGTTCCCGCAATGGTGAATGATAAAGATGTCCGATTTACAGCATACAAGATGTTCCGAAAGGAAAGGAAACCTGAGTTGGAAAGTATTCTTCATGCGGGATTGTTGTTTATTGAATTCAGCCATTCCAATATGACCACCACTCATCAATGAATCTCTTAAAAAAGTAGCGTTTGGATATAGACAGGTTTTTCGCATGAAGTGGATGCAGAGCCAAAGCAGGCAAAACATGGCTCGTCTTGATGCGAAATACATTCAACGGACGAAATTCGCTGGTTATCGAGCATGAGTCTTCCATGAGTCTATCCAAGTCGGAGTTTTTTTTTTTTCTTAATTCATTAATCTTATGGAGCTATAGAGCTATGAAGATGTTAAAGTCGGAGTTTGCTAGCGTGAGTAGTAATGAATAATGAATGGCCCTTTCATCTTTGGTAAACATCTAAATTACCACATTTTAGCTCCATAAGATAAATTAATTAAAAAAAAAATTTATTATTTTACTAAAGCTCATCACATTTTAGCTCCATAAGATAAATGAATTATAAAAAAATAAAAATAAAATCACATTCAGCAAACCCGGGGAAGAACAATCATTGCAATACCGCATTGTGGTATACCGACACTAGCAGCCATTTACAGCATCTCCTACGGATTTTTTTTTCGTAGGCATAGCGAGATTTCTAGCTTGATATATAGAGAATAGTAAGCCATTCAGATGTGTTTAGTGGGCAATTCTTGGTTTTATTTTATTTTGGGGTTACTTGAGGTGAGAACATAATGGAGAGGCAAATGTTAGAATACATGAATACATAATACCTAGTGGATATAAAGAGGGTTTTTTTTTTTAAGAGGTAGTTAGCTATTTAATATAAATGCAACCTCTTTTTTTTTTTTTTTTTTTTATAAGGGGACCCCCAAATATAGTACTTTGACAAGGGAATTAATGTAATAGGTTAATTCATAGGTTAATTAGCCCATAGCTATAGTTTATCTTGTCGTCTGTAGGAAGTTAGGCAGCAAGCATTAAAAGCTAATATGATCAGGCTCTAAAATTTTAGACTATGGCATAACTTCAAGTTTTCCTTGGCTCCATAAGATAAATGAATAAAAAAAAAAAGTTTTCCTTGGGTAGCAGGGTTTGAAAAAGCTAGTGGTCATGTGATATGTCATTTCTTAGGGTTATTGGCACTAATAAGTTATAGTGCTCAATTTAGTAGACCATGAACATTTTAAGCTGTATTACTTTCTATAATATTTTCTCCAAAGTCTAAAGCTTTGATATGAATTACCAAATTGCTACTCTAACTTCGAGGCTATCAATTTTTTTATTGCGCTGCATCACGAAATTGCGACAGAAATCGCCATCGCGAAGTCGCCATAGCTCTAAAATCGCCAGTAAGGATTTCCATTTGTTCCTGAATCTTGCTTGCTCAATCAATTGCCGACAGCTGCAAGATCCGCATTCGGCTCTCGATCCTAGAATTCCAAGTCCATCCCTCGTCTCGCGTTTTCCATTCTAGAAACCATCATCAAAGTCGCATCGATTGTATCGGCGCATCTCGGTCTCTATATTCTGTCCTTTTCATCTCTATATTCTGTCCTTTTCATCTCTATATGGCGATTCTGTGCTGTGTTATCACGGCCTTCTCTATCTGCAATTGACCGGACCCTTGCTTCTATTGACAGGGCAAAGGCAGCGTCAATATAACGCCTATTGTCGCCGCTCACCATACAATTTTCACGTGTCGCGAAGCAGAACACTGCGATTGACTGTGTCAATTACGACTGACTGTGTCAACTACCTGTTGGTATCTACTGTATGTCACACTGTTTGCCTACAGCCTGTACGGGAGGCGCTGTATCCCACTACACACACTCTTACTACACACAATCTTACTACACACACTCTTGTCCTTGAGTCGTGACATGTGCCTTGCGATCAATCGCCTGGCGCATTCATCGCTTATTCCCATTTCCACCTCCTTCTTCTTTTCTCCTGTCATCAACATCAATCCCTTTATGTCGAAAGAGACCCCATGTCCTAGATGTCCCAGGCCTCTGACCCTGGCCCTTGATAGCCCTTGATACCTGCTGGGCTTGTATGTGTTTTTGCTCTGCGCTACCATCTTTTCTCGGCCTGTCCAGAGCCGGCTGCGTCAGGCACAAAGGTAGCAGTGAGTGATCCGGCCCTGCGTTTGCAAGTCCTAGTAGCAAAACAGCCGAGCCATAACCAGAACCATAAGCTCAATCTTAGTCAGGGACGATACGGGGTGCCGAAAATTGCTTGTATTCAGCTTCTACAGGACCATCTCTTTCGCTACTTAGAATTTTCCTTCTCCGTTGTATTCTCTTTCCGTTTTTTTTCTTCTTCACACCCACATTGTCTTGTCTTTTTTGTGTTCTATGAAGAACATAACGGTTGACATAACGGTTGCCTATTTCTCAATACACTCGTTATCAGACCATAGCAGCGATATATTAACATTTCCAGTGTTCTACTACTAGTCACAAACAAGCTCTTCGCTTTCGACGACTTCCAGGAATACAGCAACATCCCCGAAAAAAAAGGAAAGAAATTAGCATCGCGGTTGAGCGAGCGATATACATAAAAATATTCCCTTCTTTCGCTCTACTGTACGACAGTAAATTTCGCTCTACTCTATCTGTACGACAGTAAATTGACGCGACTATCGACGCAATGGAAGAGGAGAATCTTGACATCGATATCTACGGCGATGCCCAAGACAGTGGCAGCAAGACCGGCAGCCACACTGCCGACGAGACCATGCACGACGACGACCACGGTGGCAACCAGAATCAAGCGCAGTCGCAGAGCGGCTCTGTTGCCGATGGCGTAGCTTCTAAGCCGAACATACCCAAGAAGCCAGACACCGACCCGACGGCCACCACTGCTGTTGTTGTCTCAGACCTCAATTGGTGGAACACAGATGACGATGTGCGCGGCTGGGCCAGAGCTGTGGGCAGTGAGGATGCTTTAAAGGACTTGACCTTTAGCGAGCACAAAGTCAATGGCAAGAGCAAAGGGTGCGTATATCTAGCGTATATCTACAAAAAAGCCCACTAAGATAGACATATGGTGGACTAAGAGATATGGTGGACTAAGAGTCGCGACTAACATCTTCATCATGTCCATAGTCAAGTTTATGTCGAATTCGCAACAACAGAAGCCGCTACGACATTTAAACAGCACATCGATAGCCTGCGCAACTCTTCGACGGCGCCAGCCGCGCATAAACATTTCACCGTCGTATATTCGAACCCTCTTTCGAACCCATATCGCACACGCCCCAAGGACGGCTTACGCAACAACCAGAAAGATGGTATGGCCAATCGGGTTCCAGGTGGCCCCCACGATCGAAACAGCAATATGAGCAGTGGCGGTAATGGCAGCGGTAATGGTATGAACACCATGGGTGGCAATACTGGCATGCAAAACAACGGCGGCAATAACTATAACAACCACGGACATAACAACCACAACCACGGTGGACACAACAATAACAACGGCTGGCGCAACAACAACATGAACAACAATAACACGAACGGTAGTGGCCGGGGCAACTTTGGCAACAGAGGCCATCACATGCAGAACAACAATAACAACTACAACCGCTTTAACAACAACAACAATAACCACGGCGGAAACGGGGGGTTCAACCAGAACGGCTTCAACGGTGGCCAGGGAGGTGGCTACAACCAAGGTGGCTACAACCAGGGCGGTTTTAATAACCGGTCCAACGGAATGATGGGTATGCGTGGAGGCCGTGGAGGCATGAACAACGGAACCCGTCCGGGTATGATGGGGCCAATGAACGGTCCAATGGGAGGCCCTATGAATGGGCCGATGGGCGGTATGATGGGTGTGCCGATGGGTGTACCAATGGGAGGGCCAATGGGAGGGCCGATGGGAGGACCTATGGGGTCCATGGTTGGTAAGTGGACTTATCCGAACCGTGATTCTCTAGCACCAAAGACGGAGATCAGGGACACACATGTGCTAACTACTGAATTTAGGATTCTCACCGATGAACTTTTCGCCAATGAGCTTCTTCGGAGCCGGAAACGGAGGAAATATCAATAACAGCAGCAACAACAATGGTGGTGGAGGCAATGGAGGAGGCTCACAACCGCCGGACTGGGCAAGCAACCCGCACGGAACTAAGCGGCCCCGTCCGGAATAAGACCCTTATATCCGGGGTTATTTGAATTGCCTTTCTTTTCTTTATCTCTCATCATCTTGATTAGAGATGGCTCTTTTCGTTAAATTTTACAGGCTTTTTTTCATATTTGTTTTGCTGCTATACACGGAGTTTTGTTTCCATATTCAATAGTTTGTTTATATTCTGGGTTACTTTCATGGAGTTTTTTTCTTTTTTTCTTTTCTATTTTCTTGGATATCTTATTTATAGGGGGGAATTAATTTTTTTTCCTTTGAGCTTTTCCTCCTCTTTTTTTGTTATATTTTTTTCTTGCATCAAATTTGTGTACATAAAGAATTTCCGCCCGTTTTTTTAACATGTCATTACTGTCTGTTTTACTCTACTTTTCACTCTACTTTGTATCTACCCCATCGGACTTTTTTTTTTTAATTCATTAATCTTATGGAGCTAAAGAGCTATGAAGATGTCCTCATCGGACTTATCTCACAGGCGAAGTCAAGACGAAGTTCTCGATACACGTTCTGTTGTCTATCCATCTCACTTTTCACTTTTCGCATTTAGAACAATCAAGATCTCAGGATTCTCCCATTGGCTACATGTACATATACTAGCTAATACTAGCCGACGCTTCCAATTTACCGACCAGTCCTACTTCTCTCGATGGTCTGTATCTCCCCCGGCTCATCGTTCACCTCGCCGATAATTCTTCCAGCTGTACCACACGTAGCGATCTGAACATCGCCTGTCTGCTTCATAGTGTCCATGGTCTGATAGACGAGACCGATGGCGCCACTGATATCACGTGTTTCCGCGGTCAAGTAAGGCACGCGGCGCAAAGGCTGGGGAACATATGTGGCGCGAACAGAGATATCGAGGCCACCTCCACCGTTGTTATCGCGATCCCAGAGACGCTGGAACTGGGAGTGGTTATCAACGCGGGATGGAGGGGCCGTAGAAGACGACGATGACGAGGAGGTTGAGGCGACGGGAGGAGGGGCTGTAGAAGACGACGATGACGAGGAGGTTGAGGCGACGCGAGGAGGGTATATGGTTGGTGGCTTGACATACAGGTTCGCCGGCGTGGCGAAGAGATCGGGTGGTTGATTGCCAACGTTGAAACGCACGTGTAGCTCAGCTGGCGAGAAGTTGCCATAGGAAACGAAGACTTGTTCACCTTGGCGTATCGGCCTCGTGGAGTAGACTTCGATCGCCTCATCACGGACCCTGGCTTGACAGCTCGCCTCAGTGCTATGGTGGTTGAACAGGTCGATAAAGGGAGCCAAGAAGGCTGTTTTTGTCACGGCAGAGACATGTTCGTCTAGATGGCCGGGCGTTAGAGGCGATTGCACGTCGACGATATTGAAGATGTCTCCTCGGTGTGTCAAGGGCTGGTCGGGGACGTAGCTGGAGTCAGGCAGATGATATGTTTGCGGGGGCCGCGGCCAGAATGATGATGTGCCATCTGACGCGGAGCCATTGTGTGCGCCTAGCGGCGTGTATGCCATGAACCGTTCCAGCACAAAGATCCAAGCATTACGAAAAGCGTTGAGATCGATGTCTGGAACGGCACGGCGGGCGATTTCAAGGTCGGCGTAGAATAAATCTTGTTGGAAGGAAAGGGTTTTGCGGGCAGCAGAAGTAGCAGGAGAAACGGGAGGGAACGATTTGTTAGGGGCAGCATTGCTGTTGCTGAGCATCATCTTCTTTTTGCGTAGTGATGATCGGTTGAGGGGATAATACGCAACATGTCTATCGAGTATCGATGCTGCCATGGACGTTCTTTGGCAGGGAGAAGTAGATGAAGAAGGGGAAGAGGCCGCTGATGCAGACTCCATGATTGTCTGGTGGCAGTATACGAAATTGTCAGTGGGCTCTAGGAGGAAGGCAATGGAGATGAGACCTAGTTGAGACGGGGTCCCGTATTTGTAGAAGATGGACTGGAAGGGCTCGGAGTATTTGCTACGGGGCCAGGAAATACAGCTGGTGAGGGGGACCTTGAGAAGGACTGTATTTTGCTGTGCAAGAGTTAGAAAGATATCAACATAGGAAGAGATGTTAGGAAGAGATGTTAGGAAGAGATGTAGAGAGAGGGGATGGCAAAGAGAGGGATGGCAAAGAGAGGCTATAGTTACTTGAATATATTCCGAGGTGAAGATGCCGTGGCCCGGGCCATTCTGTACCAGATCGGAAAAGATATGAGGATGCTTTTCGATGTGACGTTCAGGAGGACATGTAGGGCCTGCATATCGGGAGCCTAATGGGCCATCCCGGAGTGATGGCGAGGGAAGATAACGAAGATCAGGGCAGGGATGAAGTGCGCCAGCAACAGAAGAAGAAGACATTGAGTCAGTGATATAGGGCTAGAATCTAATGAATCTAGCGCCGGCTCGTGGAGATCAGACATTCTATTTGCTGTAGGTATTGTGTACGAGTAGTGAAGGAGGTTGAATGGAAAAGGGTAAGTGTGTGGGCATGAATGTATAGCAGAACTGGATGGATAGAGAGGCTTGCGGTGGCCTTTTATACTTTGGAAAGAAGCCTGAGTACTAGACTAGAGCATCTATCTATCTTCATAGCTCTATAGCTCCATAAGATAAATGAATTAAAAAAAAAAGAGCATCTATCTACACCGATACATTTCCGAACCTGGGCAGCTGAGCTGGTTCTCTTTGCTTCATCTCCCGCTCTTTCTTTCTCTTTCTTTCTTTTTCCTTCTCTTCCCCCTCCCTCTCTCTCTCTCACTTGCGATACATTTCGTCTTCTCCAGTCACTCTTGGGATCGGCCTGCATATTTTCCTACAACGGTGAGCACATCTCTTTTTCTTCTCCATGACGTGAAGACGCAAGAAAAAAAAAAGAAAAACATTGGTATATATGGGTCGATATATATGTCGCTGTTTTGTCTTAGTACAGCTATCTCGAACCATAAATTTCAGAACCATAAAGATAAGAGGAGGGGTATAGAGTGAGTAGATATCAACGACAAAACCCCCCCCCCCCAAAAAGATATGAAAAGTGAGAAGAAACTTGCAAGATAAAAAACCAAAAAAGAGGCTGACAAGCGAGGTCTCAGAAATGTATACGTATATGACGTACTAGTACATATATATAATGTAGATGCGAGATTTCACAATGTAAGACGCCCATTTAGGCTAAGTCGATGTCTAGGAAAAAAGAAAGAAAAAACGCAAAACAAAACAAAAGGTATAACAAGCTAACTAGTTACAGATGCAACTACTGAACATAATATTTGATAAAATCAGCTTGACAGGCCCGGAAAAAGAGACACAAGACAAAAAAAACAAAAAGCAAAGAGCGGGGTGGAGAAATATATGGGAAGAGAGACAAAAAAAAGAAAGAAACAAAATAACAGAAACATAGAGATCAAACTCTTCAAGTAATGCAAAGCGGGGGAGATAATGGAATAGTCCTATCAAAGCTATGAGAATAATTTCCATCCATGGTCTTGTGATTTTATCTGGTAGTTTGGGTTTGTTCTACCTTTTTTTTCCTCTCTTTTCTTTTTTGTACGAGGTGTTCGTCACCCCTTCTTTTTCGTTTCTAATGACTTTGGTTTTTAAAGTTATACAACAAAGTCGACAAAAAATGAAATTCATCAGTCACACGAGCTCCATTTCTTATGGTAGGGTTATACAAAAAGGGTTATACAAAAAGGATTATACAAAAAAGGGTTGCTATATCGAGAATAAATCGTGAGATATACTTCGTCAGCAAAAAGAATAAACTATAAGAAGTTGTTCCACTTGAGTAAGTGAGTTGGGTAGTATCTATAAAGCGGGGTCTTGATTGTATTAGGGTCAAGGTGAATTAGGGTACACTCCATGACTTGAGAATCAGCTTGTGACCAGGTCCCTTCGTCGTGAGTTTTTAAGAGCGACCAGCACATATCACCAATGTCGCTGTCCATTCCCGCAACTATTGATTTAGTTCATGATGCACTATTTTGTGAGGCCTTGAGCCCGTTTTTCCCCCTCTGGAGGAGGGACGTTCTCACCAACGACCGCCCACCCCTTTTCTGTACATCTTTCACGATTGCTGGTCTACCGAGTCTCATCTCCGCTGCTCAGAGATTCACTCACACTCGGAGGGCAACACTTTGAAGGTTCCAGTTGCCTGGCATTTCCGACTGTTCTATCTCGCGATAGCTGTCTCCTTGAGTACCTTCCTCGAACCTTGAGCGCTCTGGTCTTTTCGTTTGTGTCTCTACCAACCTGCTGGGTGAACAGTGAGGAAATAAGTTTAGCCAGGCTAGCGCTGCCTGTCTTCTCCACTGCTTCCCCCATACAAAATGTATCCTTATTTTCTGTGTTTGTATGTTTTTTTTTTTTTTAGATCGGACCTTCCATTATGGGGGGATCTTCAAGGACTCCCGGGGTCTAACACCAAAAGGCAAAGAATAAATACTGAACTAGAGAAAGCACCGTAATTTTTTATCCACCCGCCACCAGGCCGAAGCTGAGGAATTGCTGGAAAGAAACCCCTGGTTAGATTGGGTTCTGTCCTACATATGTCACGGTCCCGGACCTCAAGATCCACGCACGCAGCCTCCGACAGTTCTGCCTGAAGATTGCGGAGCTATGCCGATAATACATCAACTTTCCCACGGAGGCCACTCTGGCCCAGGTCCTGCTGGGGCCAAAGGCTATGCTTGGGTGCGGCCATGCGGCGAAGGGTTACCAATGACCGACATCAAGGCCTGCCCCCAATTCGTCTGCCCAGAGCCCGCCACCCGTAACCACAACCCAAGGCCGCAGAGTTGAACTTGGAAAAGGTCAACCTGGCAAAGGAAATGCTAGCCAAAGGAAGAGCCAGCCGGGCAGCAGCAACGCTGTCCAAAGACTCAACTCCTGCAGTCGCCTCACAGGAAACTATGGGACAGCTGGGACCGCCCGGCCTGTCCTCAAAGTATACGTAATACCCATGAAGTTTTGTAGCATATGCAATGATTTTACGGCCCGCGCCCAGCTGAACTTGACGCCGACTCGGCATCATGGCTCTGATCATGGAGCAGAATAGTCCGCTTATCAGGGCTGACATTAACATCGTATAGGTGGGTATCCAATTGGACAGGGAAGTCACTGCCGTCGAGGTTCAAAGCCAGCTGGATGCTGGTCTCGTTGGTATCGCGGGCAAGGGCAGCCCAGCGACGGACGACAGGAGTAGTGATAGAGGCCATTTTTGGAGCAGAGATATAATATTTAAAGAGCGTGAACTAGGCACAAAAACGGGAGACTCGACTTGATAGAAGTTGACAAAGCTTCTTAAGCAAATTGATTTGCAGGGCGTTAATCAGAGTCTGACCTGCAGGATCGTCTTAGTGCCGTTGTTCGGCCGTACACGTCGTTTGTGGGGTGACGATACAACGAAGCAAGGTATCTCTACACCTAGCTAAGGCGGCTAGATACATAATCGTATGTACTTCCCACCCCACTATGTTGTCCGCGTCTAAGGCGGTAGACATCAGCATCTTTTCTAGGTCTATGATTGGTTGTTTTAAGCGCAGCATGGCGACGGGAAAGAGCAACGAGAAAGTGGGCCCCGAGACCTGTAAAGCATTGAAACAGATGGGAATCTCGTTTAAAGCAGATGTACAAAGAAAAGGGCAAATTCCGAGTCGGGAAAAAAAGAGTCGTCATCGTGGAAGCTATACCATATCACCTGGTATACATCTTCCTCGTCCGCACTATAAAAATGTGCCTTACCTGTGGACGTTCACGGGTGCACCGTTCCAAAGACCCTTTGAGGTTTCCACGACTCGGTTGACCGGTGCTCCAGGTCTCAGTGCATCTGGCACACCACTACGGCCCATAGTGAGATTCTGCAAGACCCTGCGTCTCCAGGCCGAGCTGTTCGGCAGTGCCGCCGCCGTTTCCATCTACCAGGCCCCCCCAGGCTGCCTTACGACCTGTTCGACAAGGCCCTGGTTCTGTACGAGGGCCGCCAGATCTACTTTGGCAGCGCCACCTCGGCCCGCGCCTACTTCGAGGGTCTTGGCTTCGAGTGCCCCGACCGCCAGACCACTCCTGACTTCCTGACCTCCGAGAAGCGCTCCAAGGGCAAAGTCCTCATCTTCCGTCGTGGCTATAAGCCCGCTGCCTCCAAGGAGAAGTCTGGCGACGATACCGAGGCTATGCAGATGGGCCCCATTAGATGGCGTAAGGGCAATACAAAACACTTGTGCGAGTTTCTCATTCGTTTCTGGATCTCTTTCCCTCTTCTCTTTCTCACTTGCTCCGTAATAACCCAGCTCACCTTGTTCTTTTTTGTCTTGTTTGATATCTTCGCTTATTTCCCGGCATCACCCTTTGTTTTTTGCTGCTCGTTTACGACGATTCGTTAATGAAATCATCCCCATCTATCTGTTCGCTACGATTTCTTTTTAGACAAGATTCTTCTTCATCTATTCCGCTTGTCTTTGCTATGACAATTAGGACGGCTCCTGCACTATATTTGTTTTTATATTCCATTTCCGATCTTTCTCGTTTTATTCTTATATTTTCTCTTCTCTATATCTACTTAGATCTTTTTTTATAGTGTCTGTTGGTTCGTGCGTTTTCTGTGTCATCTAGACTAATTCTCTAAAGGATGGTTCCAATGGTCAAGTAAACATACTTGATACTATTTTCCTTTTTTACAAATCTCTTTATTTCATTTTTGTATTGTGATAGTATTCTATAGTCAATTACTAGTTGGAGTTTGTAAATAATCCTCTCCGTGTCAGTATTCTTCATATCGTTCTAAATACTCTTGTCATTTGCCATTCCTCAGGAAACGATAGGGTTAGTGGAAGAGAAACCTTCAGGAACAAACAGTGTCGGTAGGAAGAGTGATTCAAAATATATAAAAAGAAGCAACATGATTAACTTTAATTAATAGACAACGAGAAAGGTCTCTTTTTGTTTGCCGGCTCAAATTTCTTGGGCTTATTGTTTCCTGTTTGTTCTGTCATGCTAATGTGTTTGTGGTGTTTGGTTGGAAATAAATAATTAGGTGTATCACAAGGAAAAGGGTACTCAAACATGCTACATATATTCTGACCCTTCTACCGCTTACTACCATCTAGTCTTCAATGCTAGATCTACAAATAATTTTGTCAGGCATCAACGTTGAGGTTAAGTTTGGGCATGAAAATGGCTAGGACTTGATGTAGTGTTGCTGCAGGTGAAGTTATTGTGTTTGGTATCATCTAAATTCCCTTGATATAGCATGTGTCACATGACCATAAAGGTCCAACCTAGTAAACACCGTGGTGGCTGCCTAATCACCTTAGGACATATTGTCTGCCTAATCACCTAAGGACATATTGTCTGCCTAATCACCTAAGGACATATTGTGGAGAAAATATGTACATAAGTATACACCTACAACAGGACAATAATAACAACAACAATCAACTACACCTTTCACTTCTGATTACTTGATCTTGATTTCTCTCTGTCTATCATTCCACAATACTTCTACAACTACATATCATCTATTCTTCCCTTTCTCTACTCACAAATCGATTTGCCAATCATGGGTAATGAAATTGATGAAGTGGAAGCACCATCGGCCCCTGAGTCCGAAGCAATGCCGAGCCAAAGTAATCTAGACAGGGCTATTGCGGAAGCTCTCCAAAGACAAAAGCAACAGCACGAAGAAAACGCCAAAAGCATCAAAGCAGCCGAAGCACGCACCAAGAAAGAACGACTCGCCAGAGAAGCAGCCGAAGCCCGCGCCGAAGCAGCCGAAGCACTTATACAGGGGCTTAAACTTGTTCCATTGATTTACTATAGTTTCTCTCGACACTTTCAAACTTTGGAAGTACTCCCTAAGGATCATATCCTGTGCTCAACTGGTGGATATACTGCAATTCAAGATCGATGGTACCCTCGTCAGCTTGTACCATGGGCAGATTTTCAAGAGTGTCATGATGACATGTTTTCCCATCTTATTGCTGTATTTGGCCAAAAACCTATATTTCAGAGTTTTAACTCAATTGCCTGTGAACAACGGACTGTACGAAGTTATAGTACAATAGCTACCGATGCAGAGACTGTTGTGTTCTCTCAGAGGGCTGTTGGGGATTGTGTTTCGCAGATTATCAATAAGTATCTAGGTTTCAATCTAGAGGCTGATTCATATGACATTGATACATACAACAAGTTCACCAGTATCAAGCAGGATATGACCCGAATATCTTCCGCGACAAACAAAAGAGTAAAAAAAATTATTAACACTTATGATGAGGGGAAGGGCGATACCAAGAAAGATGGTCAAGAGGTGGATGAAAGGGGATTTCTAGAGAATGATTATACTGAGGAAATTCACAGTATACATTCTACTGTTGCCATCCCTTCACTACAGCCCGGCGATGCTGATACTAGGCCATGTCTCCGATCTACTCGTCCCCAAACCAGGCCCCATCTTGAGTCTAGCAGCAAACGACCTGCCCGCTCTCCTGTCGACGGCGCTCCTGCTGAGCCTGATAGTCGTTGTTCAGGCCATAATTCGCAACAACGTCAGCCTCCCAAGAGGCTCTTTATCACAGAATTCAAGGCGCCCCATAAGCTTAGCCCAGCAGAACTTACCGACTCTTTGCTGGATCAATCAGGCTCGCCTCTGTCATGTAATCTTACCTCTTCGGCAAAGTTTGATCATGATAAAGGAATCACGATGGTCAGCCATGCTATAACGCAATTGTTTCATTACATGCAATCTGATGGAGTTAGTTATGGTTACGTGATGACTGGAGAATCTATGATACTGTTACACATCGATTCTCTCGATCCCACCAAGGTCTATTACCACCTTTCTATTCCTCGAAACGACATATCTGGAATCCCTTATCGCTCTAGAGAAGATCCCATGCTTGATGACGATACAATTACAAACCAACTTGACGATATAAAGCAGACACCGGTCGCTCATATCTTGACACTTTTGCTTTTGTCACTTCCGGCTCCTACTTTAACATGTCAAGAAAAAGCTTCTCTACAGAACAGTCTTGCTAAAGTTGGGACTGAGTATGCTCCGAGCAGTTCCCATGGTCACCAAAACCTAGCTTTGAGACAGAGTAATTCCTCTAGGCCGAACCCTCCCGAGTCCAGTGGTGGTAACAGCTCAGGCCCATCCACGAATGTAACTGGGCAACAACACGTTGTTGACTCAATTACTAGGCCCCCACTTGCTGAATATTGCACACAGGCTTGCCTACTTGGCCTCAAGTTCAATCGGGAACTGGATAAGAAGTGTCCTAACTACAAACTTCACTCACAAGCTAAATCCATGATTGCTTCTTCTCATCCCTCTGTCTTTGAACATACACAGCATCACCCCATCAATCAGTCTCAGCTTTTGACTACTATCAAGGCCCAGCTTGATACGAACCTTGATAATGATTGTGAAGTTTTGGGTCTTCGCGGTGCTGCTGGCTGCTTGACCAAGGTTACTGCTCACCCATTTGGGTATACCTTGGTAGGAAAGGCAGTGGAGGAACAAGATGTGGGCTTGCTTCATCATGAGGCTAGCATGTACAACCACCTAGTTGATATACAAGGAAGTGTTGTCCCCGTTTGTCTTGGTGATGTTGCTATGGAGCAAAATCTCTGTGTTAATTTCAGGATTAACAAACATATGCTTTTGTTGTCATATGGGGGCAAGTGGCTTTGTAGCCTTAATGGGTGGAACATTGATCGACAACTTGCAAAACTTCAAGAGTTGGGTGTCAAGCATGGGGATATCAGAACACAGAATCTACTCTATAATGAGGAATGTGATGACTTGATGGTTATTGATTTTGATAGGGCTAGCTATGTTGGGCCCCCAACAGCCACCAAGAGAAAGGGTGTGTCCGGTTCTGTTGCTCACCCCAAGAAGGTGGATCTAGGAAGGTGGCATCGAAAAGGTAGCTTGTAACCTGTTTTGTACTTGGGTTTGAATAGTATGATATTGGCTCCTTATAGATAGCTGTTTTAGTGTTTTTGAATTGCCTAGTAAACATATCTTTATGGTTGATTATGTTCTCAAAGTGTTGTTCATAACCAGTGATTAAATGCTAATTTACAGCTATGCAGTTATTACGGTTGTTTTCAGCTGTTATATTGTAGCTTTTTGTCTATGTTGATTCTAGAGAAGAGAAAGTAAACAGCAAGTTTTGTATCATTGCTGGCATTGGAAATAGACGATTCACATGGTGATTAATTAGAATTTGGTGCACTGGCAAAAGGGTTAGTCTAGTTCTGGAACACCCTAATCTAATCTGAATCTGATTTAGTATCATCTCATAAAGCCATTCAGGCTCCAGATAGGACTCAAATCCTAACAAACCCAAGTTAATCTTGAACGTGCCCGGCCTTTTGGCAAAGAACGAGCTAAGTCTAAGCCAAAGCCAGTGGGCCCCGAACATGTTCTGGAAGCCATCAAAGCCAAGGACCGGAAGCTGCGCCTGGCCCCTCCGGATGGTCGAACCGACTGATCATCCGAGCAGCAGACGAGGAAGACTTCATCGCCTTCCTTGTAAAGCAGGCAAACGACATCCTGGCAGGCTCTTCTCCCGGTAGGGCGCTTCTTCTGGCATCTCGACTTGTGGCCTTAGACAAGAAACCAGGCGTACGACCGATAGCCGTCGGCGAAGCATGCGAATCATTGGCAAGGCTATTCTGATCGCCACAGGTTCGCACGGTACCAACCCATGCCAACAGGGTGTTGGGACATCTACGGAGCCAATCGTGGCACTGATCAGAAATTCCGTCGAGGACGAGAACACGGAGGGATACGAGTATATCACTCAACTAGATTTCTCCAATGCGTTTAACAACATGAGCAGGAGGAGGATGGCAGACTCCGTGCGAGAGTACAGGAAGGATCTCTTGGGGGCAACGGCATGGGCATACGAAGACTCGACCATCCTCATTACAAACGACGGTAACAGGTTTGTATCCGCTGAAGGAGTTCGGCAGGGAGATGTGTTCGGTCCGCTGTTCTTCAGCTTGGGGATGCGAAGGTTGATAGAGAAGCTGAAGGAGACACTGGGACCAGGGGAGGAAGTCATGGGTTACCTTGACGACATTGTCGTAGTTGGGTGACACACGGATGTACCGGATACAGCGGCCACTTTGTTTGCAGATATGGAAGTCGGGGTCTCCCTCAACCAACCCAAGTCTAAGGCCCTCCGTATCCAGGACTGTCGTGGGTCAACCGGCATCGAGGTGCTTAGCTCCTTCCTCAGCCCTATCGCCGCCCGACGACGTTTTCTCTACGACCGCATAGTTCGTCAAGTTGGCACACATCTCAGTATGGAGCAGTTGTCCCTGCAAGAGGCCCAGCTGGTCCTTCGTATTTGCACACAACAGACACTTCGACACCTGGGGAGAACTCTACGACCCGACAGCCTGGAGCACATTTGGTCTACGCTCGACAATCTTCTTCTCAATTCGACGCGGTGGATCAGAGGCGTGGCCGAGCCCGGCCCATACGATGAAGACACCATGGCCTTGCCCAAGAGCTTGGGGGGGGGATGGGTATCCCTTCCTATCTAGAGCAGGCCTTTGCCGTCTTTCCTGTCGCAATAGCCTAGGCCCACGCCGACTTGGAATGTATCCGGAACCCAGAAACGACCCGCCCGGAGGGCCTGCGGCGGCAGAAGGAAGTCATGGGGGAACTCAATGGCATGAGATACGACAGACTTTGGGACCGTTTATCACCTGCAGAAAAGAAGGACTTGGGTGATAACAGAACGTTCATGGGACGCCAATGGATGGGAATACAGCCAACCAGCAGACGCCAGATTATTGCTGATTCCCTCCTTATGGGTATGACCAGTTTGCTCCCGGACCCCATGATGGACTAGCCGTGCCCAGAGTGCCACCAGACTGTCAAGTGGGCTCATTACCAAAAATGCCAACGGAGCACTGCCCGCGTTCGGTCAACTCACTGCCTCCACGATATGGTACGAAACTGCTTCCACCAGGCTCTCCGCCAGTCAGGAATCCTGTGCGACCTAGAATCTCACTTCCGGCACAATGAAGAAGACTCCGGCCGACAAGCTGGTTGGGGATTCGGGGAGGTTGGATTGCGCAAGCTTTACGACCTGACAATCATCACGCTTCACGGGAAACACTCCTCAAGGGAAGCAGCTACCATTCTGAACAAGAGTTACAACAACAAGATTGGTAAATGCCCCCTCTGGAAGCTGGTGAGCAGTTCTACCCGGTAGTGTTCTCCAAGGGCGGATCGATGGACTCGAGATCCGAAACTACGTTCAAGATACTGCAACAGCGTATATCAAAGACTACATCAGCCTGGCTAGCCAGAACCGTGGGCACCCCGATGGCTTAAACCCGAGTTGATGCCCATTGGGTGAGCCGAGGTGTGGCTTGAGAAGGCCGCATGGGTGGTGCAAGACTCAGTCTGTCCCTTGGACTTGGAAAATCAATATGAGGACGCTTTTGCGGGCTGTGAGGAGGAGGGCTTCCTGGCCTGAGGAGCAGATGGGTGATGTTTTGATAGTTTCTTTGTTTTCTTTTGATGTTTCTACAGCTCAATGAGGGGAAGACTCTCGAAAATTGGCTGGCCGAACGAGGGCTGGTTGTGCTAGAACAGAAGGACCATCCTACAGGCGCGTGACCGATTTGGTCATGGTGCCGTAGATGGCGGTGGCGAGATGGGAGACCCGGATGAAAGTTACTCCCGGGAGCATCAGCGACCATGAGATACTCGAACTGGAAATCGAAACAAGGGCATCTCGAAAACGACCTGAGACAAGATGGAGGTTGAGTGAAACGGATGCAGGCCGATTCGCCATCGAATGCGAAAGATAAAGCGGCGGCCTGGAACGATTACTCGACGATGATGGCGATGATGAGGCAGACAAAGCCGAACTTCTTGCCAAGGAATTAGTCGCCGCAGTGGGAATGGCACTGGATGTGTCAGCACCGAAAACCCACTAACATAGACCTCAAGCCATGGCAACGGCAAGTGTAGACAGCCCAACGCCGTGATGAGGGCACGTGGCATTCGTCGAAAAAGACCTGGTTGCCTGACTCTATGAGCTTTATAAGTGCAGTGGGTGGCTACCCAAGCCAAAAAGACCCTGATGAGCAAGTTTATCGGCGGCTTGGAAGATATGAGAGACATCTCCCGTGCGATCAAGGCCAACGACGAGACTGACAGCGGACACCACCTGGTTCAAAAAAGCCGACCTTGTGGCGATACCGAAACCCGGCTGACATCGCCTCTCCCCGCTCTGGGCAAGGGCCTTGAGAGAGCGGTGGCCAGGCAGCTCGCAGAGGAATTGGCTGGGAAGAAGATCAGAAAAGGGCTGTTATCGACACGCCCATGGAGCTTCGTGGAGGAATTAAGGTTGCACGGGACCGGAAACAAGTCACCTCTATCTTCATCTCCGTCATCAAGGTAGCTTTTGGTGCAGTTGAGCCAGCGAGAATGGAGCGACGGACGATTGAAAACCGCTGGCCTTTGAAGCTATGCCGATGGGTTAGCAGCTTCATAGAAGACAGGGCTGGAAACATGCGCACCGAAGATGGCAACACGACCCTTATCGGAGGCTTACATGCTTTCCATAGCTCCATTGTACAAGAAATACCAGACACTTCCCAGATACGCTGATGGCGGAGCTTTAGTGTTGAGCAGCTCGACATGTAACTGGAACTGTGAAAATATTCAACTCTTAGTGCAGGAAGTTTTGAGATGGACATCCAAACCGGATTGGAGACCAATCCCGAAAGGTTAACACTTTGGCATCACAGGCAGAAGAAGAGTCCCCGGAAATCCATCCGTTTAGACAGGGGTTGCGCACAGTCGAACCCATTCCGAGCAATTCTTCTCTGTGTTGGTTGGGGCTGCATTTAGATTCTAAACCTCTCTTTGATGAGCACATCGCACACGCGACTGCGGGCACCAGCCGCGTGGCAAACGGCATGAGATATCTCATCAGGTGCTACAAGGGGGGCAGATACGGAGAGTATACGCCATGTGGTGCGGACCTGCGCTCTGAGCAGGGCACTCGACGCCGCAAGCACTTACTTGGACTAGACAACGAGAACAGCTACAGACAAGATAACATTGCCCTTCGAAGATGTCTCTGAGCATCCCCAACGGTGTATTGCAGAACAAATGCGTACATCATGCAGCAAGTTTCCCACCGTTTGAACTTCTCTTGGAAGACGAAAGAAGAAGAGAAGCAGCACGATGGCACACACTGCATGACAACTGGCTTCGTCTGGATAGCCTAAAGAATAATTAATGTTATGTTATGTTACGTTCTAGCTTTGCTTTACCAACTGCTGGCTCGCGGCAGTACGACGGCGCATGTTCGGTGAGGACGCAAACAAGACACCATCCTAGACATTCAAGACGCATAAAGTTCCGGTCATCTACTGGTCATTTCACAAAAATACGACGGCATCAACTTGGCTACAACTACACTTTGACAACACGGTGGCACGCTCTGTTCTTGTTTTTGAATTTTCAGTTTTATTATATATCTACCCAGGTCACTATGACACAAATATGAGGTCCTCCGCGTAGACACGCCTATGAGCGTGTGTATGGTCGGAACGTCACTTTGTATTTCCAGTGAACCCAGTGTATCTCCTTTATCCCCCATAATAATTCATTCCACTAGAGACAGTTGCTGACCCGAACTTCGATGTCGTCAGGGCCCCTTTGGGGCTTTCCTGTCCGACGTCGACGGGGGCAGACTTCATAAACATCAACGTGGGAGTTTGTGTCTGCTAGTTCCTGAATTCCCGAGCCAGGTGCTCTGGTATCGTTTTCGAGTACCTCGTGTATCGAAACCAAACCGGCACGGCCGGGGATGGGGATGGTGTGCCAAACGAAAAGACAAGAAAGCTGTAGACAGACATCACAACTATCGATGTCCCTTCGCAGTTGTGGCACACAAAAGGAGTGAGGGAGGGATTGCAGACTGTCGCTAGGCCGAGTCGGCCACTAAGGGGCAAACATGGAGCTTCTTAATAACCTCCTCCTGGATTTGGGGGCACTAGGTGCGCGGTCCCGAGATCAACATTGCCATCTTCCAGAGCATCTCAGAAGAAGGGGAAGAAAGACCCCGGACGAGCCACTCGGGGCCCGGCCGTAGGCAAGGACCTTGTCCCATTGTCTTGCCGGTGATGGAGTTGGAGGTTGACATGACCAGGAGGGCGGTAAGAATGGGTGACCTAGGTGGAGCTCGGATCTACTCGCGCATAACCTAACCTATTGAGATTACGACGAATCGAGTCCGAGTCCAGGTAGGTCACAGTGTGTAGAGCCTTTTCAGGCTTGACTTGACTGTGTTTGGGGTCACAGAGCGACAAGATGACCGCGCCACGCGTTCGGGCGTCTAGCAGGAGCCTTCTGGAAAGGATCTCCGTCGAGGGTGAGTGTGGTTCTCTAAGATGAGCGAGGTTGGGGTTGGGGGGGAGGAGGCGGACGCTGCTGAGATCAAGGCTTGAGAGCCTCACAGCTCAGTGCGTCAAGAAGAACAAAAGTCGGACAAGACAGAAGTAATAGACGGCAAGATTGGGATAGTGTCCCGGCCTCTGCAAAGCCACGACGGAGGAGGAGAAGTCTTCTTCATACTAAAACGAAGAAGGAAAAAATCTCCTTGGGATGAAGGAGGAGAAATAATCTTGGAATGAAGGAGGAGAACTCATCTTCATCCTAAAACGAATAAGGAAAAATCTCCTTGGGATGAAGGAGGAGAAATAAATAATCTCCATCCTAAAACGAAGAAGGAAAAAATCTCCTTGGGATGAAGGAGGAGAAATAATCTTGGAATGAAGGAGGAGAAATCATCTTCATCTTAAAACGAGGAAGGAAAAATCATATGGAATGAAGGAGGATAAATCATCTTCATCTTAAAACGAGGAAGGAAAAATCATATGGAATAAAGGAGGAGAAATCATCTTCATCTTAAAACGAAGAAGGAAAAAGCATATGGAATAAAGGAGGAGAAATCATCTTGGAACGAAGGCGGAGGCAGATATTTTGAACTCAAAGACCTCGTCCCCTCTCTTCCCCTCCTCGAGAGATGCTAGAGAGAGGATTGTAGCCATCCAAGTCCTGACCAGCAAGACAGACCACTTGACTATATATAGTTTCAGCCGGGCAATGCATTCTCGATATTACTCTTGCGTGTCTGCCTGCATTACAAAGCAATGCGGCAGCAGGTCTATCAAAAACCGCTGTACTATTCGGCGCCGGTTGATATCTGACAACAATGCTACGGAGGTCCGGCAAAGGATTCACACACATGTTTACCTATCTTATGCGTCTACCTGCAGCAACTCAGTGGACATCCGACACAAGACTAGCCCCGGCTATATTTCTCGGCTGCCTGAGTCACTGAGATTATATGACGCAAATCGTGCTCCTCAGCGTCTACCTGCTGATATCTTACTGACATGGCTATCTTGGTGCTGCCGACACATATCTTACAGCAATGCCACGGAGGTCCGACAAGAATTCGATTTGATCATATCTGCCTAAATCACTAACATCATACGACGCAAAGAGAAAGGCCCGGCTAAATTTGATTTGACTTGACCACATCTGAATCACTAGGATCATACGATGCCGGATTGGCAATCTGACAGGAGGAACGAGTGGTCCATGCCTCCACTAAGCGCACCAAGAACAAGAACAAGAACCAGAACAAATACAAATACAAATACAACAACACAAATACAAATACAAATAAAGTAAAACAACGCCTCCACAAAGCCATTCCCCAAAAGACAGACCCACACCACCAACTCCCAAGTAGCGACCATCCTCTATGCAGCGGGCTCCAAAAGGCGGCTGTAAGAAAGAAGATTTGGGCGCAAGCAAGTTGGATGCTATGCTATCGATGAAGTCCAGCGACAA
This sequence comes from Davidsoniella eucalypti, assembly GCA_004009845.1. Lineage (NCBI taxonomy): Eukaryota > Fungi > Ascomycota > Sordariomycetes > Microascales > Ceratocystidaceae > Davidsoniella > Davidsoniella eucalypti. The sequence continues at coordinate 3,986 of RMBW01000146.1, read as the reverse complement.
GATTGGGCCGGCCGAGTACGGCCGTGGCTCCCTGAGGTGAGTGTGATGAGACTCGAGAGACCAGCGGTTGAACAGGTGTTGTAAAGAGGGGTCGTGAGAACATTCCTCGAGAGGAGAAACGTTGGGCTCGAGGCCTCGTCAACGGTGCGTCAAAGATGACAGATGTCGAAAAAATCACGAGAATGGACAGCAACATTGGGGATATGTGCTGGTCGCGCTTAAAAATGAGGGGGAGGTTACTCGAACTCAAAGGTACCCCCCCAAGGTATTTGATTTGATTTGATTCATTAATCTTATGGAGCTACAGAGCTATGAAGATGTTTCCAAGGGATTTGATTTGATTTGATCATGTTTAACGTCTACCTAAATCACCAAGATCATACGACGCCAGACTGATTACCGAACAGTCATTCAAGTCCTTCGTTCGACAAACTCAATAGCATTGTCTATGACAAAGAACTAGTGCCCCATACCTCCAGAGCAACAAAAACAAATACATAAAATAAAATAAAACAAACGGTAAGACAGCGCCTCCACAAACCCATTCCCCAAGTGGATCCTAATCACTAAGACCACACAGGTTGGGGAAGTTTGATTTGATTTAACGTCTACCTAAGATCATGCGACGTTCTGTGGAGGGATAGTCCGACAAAAAGAAAGTCATGTTCTGTGAAGTAATCTGATATGTCTAAGGGCTAGAACATTCTCGCTCCCGTGTCCGGAGCATACGTCATCTGTCTCTTTTTGCTAGTTGGCCGTGACTCTCATCATGTTTCAACGATACGTAAACAGTCATCACTGGTGGAGTTTCAACGATACGTAAACAGTCATCATTGGTGGAGTTTTGCTGCGGGACAGCTGTAGGTAGACGCAAAAGAGTAATACAATACAATGCGACGCTAAATGATATCATATATATCATTGGTGGATTCATGTACAGATACGTGCCGCTTTTGCCTGGGTCATGCCGTCGTATTGCGGTGAAAACCCCGCTGGCTAGACGTCAAGTTGTAATCAGTCAGAATGACAAGTAAAACATTCATCATTTCTGGATTCCATATGTGACTTTCCCTTTGCAGGACACGTAAGCCAAGCACGAAGTGGTCATACGCGCGGCCGAGGTGGTCCAGCTGGGGCGAAATTACTATTCAAGCCCACCCTGTGCTTATGGTAGTGTGTCTGAGGGGTTTGGGCAGTCTCTCCACTCGAAGTTCTGCAGAAGGTAGATGCCAGGCAGTAACCATACTGTCCTAAAGTTCATAACACAGGGAGCTACGAAATGCTTGGAGGTTTTGAGACAGGTTCCCCCGGTTTTTCAGAAAGGACTAGAAGTTGAAATGCGCAGGAATAGCATATAACAAAACCATAACAAATGTTCTGTATCTCAATGGCCTGTCACTGTTGAGGAGTAGGTTGTCCTTCACCTTACATTATAAGTATACTAGTATTAATTCAGGGCTGTGTATCTTAAGATAACGAGGCCTTAATAAACTTGATGCAAAAAAATAAAATAAAACATTGTATACTAGTATTAATTCAGGGCTATATATCTTAGGATACCGAGGCCTTGATAAACCTAATGCAAAAAAAATAAAGATAAAAAAATAAAAACAAAAACAAAATAAATAAAAAAACAAGAAAAAAACAAGACAAAAAAGCACGAATAACTACATGTACAAAAGACACAAAGTCATATGAACACCTAATCATGTAAAGTAAAGCGTACTTGGTTTTCTTTTTTCGACGAGATGATTTAAAGACTTGCGGGAAGAGTAGTGTTATCAAGTCACGTTACACGTAAACTAGCATCAAGTCATTCATCATTGTCCAACACCTCAGACTTCATTCATTTATCTTCTTGTTTGTCTTATAGCTCGCAGAGTTATGCCTATTGTACACAAAGAACTTTATATCAATACCATGCTCTAAATAAAAACTTAGTCGATTATCACTTCTATTCTTGACATCCAAATGTTGTAAGACGCCACAATACGCCACATTGTGAAAGAACCCCTCATTACAATGATTTAGCGATGAATACAAACCCTAGCTGTTCCATACCCTAAGACACTTCTAAATTTTGCCCCACGTCATCATTGTTATTTTAGACAAGAAAACTTAATTCTAGTAATCGTGACAACCCATAACAAAACGAACAAATCTTAGGTTTGCTAAGCACATACTCGCTATCTACTTCCAGCCAATTCTAAACCATAATGGAAGACTCCGAACTTGCCGCGGTACGTGAGCCCCCAATCGCCAACTTCCACGGAAAAGACTAACCAATAAGTCTATGTGAATCTATAGATCCGCGCTGCTCGTCTCAATGAGCTCAAGGCCCGGAGCGGTGGCGCTGGCGGCGCTTCCAAGCAGAAGTCGGAGCAAAGCAAGTACGTTGCGTCAACTACAGAAACATGATACATGTTGATTCTCAAACTAACAGCCATGATAGACAACAAGATAGTATGCGAGCGTCCCCACACCTGACCAATAACAACGCACAATACCACTTAGAAAAAGGAAAAGAAAAAAAACGCGATTAATGAAAAACAACAACTAATATATTACTCTTCGGACGTCTATAGTGGCCGATGCTCGCCAAACCATGATCAACCAGATTCTTCACCCTGAAGCTGCCGATCGTCTTGGTCGGATTCGCTTGGTGAACGAGTCTCGCGCTGCGCAGATCGAAGACCGTCTGTTAACGCTTGCCCAGACCGGCCAGCTACGCCAGAAAGTCACAGAAACTGAGTTAAAGCAGTTGTTGAATGCCGTGTCAGAGGCCCAAGAAGAAGAGAAAATCGTGGTGTCTCGGAAGGGCTGGGATCTAGATGATGATTTGGACTTTTAAGGAGGAAAAAGCCGTTCTTTACTGATGGTCATGCTGTTATTCCCCCTTCTTGTTTTTTCTTTTGTCATTTTCCTCTCAACTTTTGTAGATTAGACTTGGCTTTTTGCCAGTGGTAATTGTGATGATACAAATCTAACTAATGATACAACTATATACGCAATATGATATTAGGGTGAAAATACACGGCTATCGGTCACTGTTCAAACTACGGAGGTAGGGCTGACTGGGACTTTGTTTGTCTTCTTCTCCCTCTTCGCCGTGGCGCGTAGTGTACGCATATCTGGCGGTGGATCAATCTTCAACTGCCTCCTCAACTCATCTACATCTCTCTCCAACCACTCCTCCCAATAAACGTTGATGACTTCGTTTGCACGCAACCCATTCTTCACGGCCCACGGCAGGTAAATCTCACGTAATCGCCTTCTCTGATCCTTCTTGACGGTGAAATAACTGAAGACACTTAGGCCTGTCATGGGAATCAGTGTGTTCGAGAATTCAAATGCCTTGAGAGCGATTTCACCTTCGCGTACAATCGGTAGTCCCGTTAGAGTGTGCAGAAAATCGTGGCTTTCGCGGTACCGCTGAAATACATAGGCACACTCTTCATCGTCGATGAAGCGTACGTCAAGTCGCGTATCGGGTGAAACGCCTTCGCGGTCAAGCCAATCGATGTAAGTACGGCCAACTGTGTTGGTCGGGAGACTCCGGAGATGGTCGATGTCTAGAGAGGTAGATGTCATCCGTGGACGCTCGCGTAGAATGCGACGGCCGGTCGGATCAGCTAGCATGACATCACGCAGGCGATAGATAAAGTATGGAGTGACGGTAGTCTCTCCAAAGGCACATAACATATCTAGAGAAGTCCAAAGGTTAATAACCGCTACAACTGCAAATTAAAGCCTCTTCAGAGATGGGAAGTTATATATTTACCATTGCGGTGAGCTGGATCCAAGAACGTGGTAATGCCGGAAGATACGGCAAGAGCCGCTCGCTCCCATGCTGCCAGTGGAACATGGCCGGGATAATTTGGCGGCGGCCGGTTTAAAACTGAGAAGTTGTTATGGATGGCAGATGAAACGCTGATGGCAACGACGGACGGTCGCGCGCTAGCTGTCAGCGCCGTCCGAAGCGTAGC